>JAQQAC010013566.1:2917963-2938401 GCA_029783875.1 Phataginus tricuspis | reverse complement strand
CTGCAGAAGGATCCTGGCGTCCGCGTGCGTTCTTGCTGGTGAGACGATTGCGCGGGCCGCATGAAGTATCTGAGGAAAATCTTGACTATCTAATAATAGATAACCTATCCACAACTTTGTGTTTTTGTTTTTAGTATTGAATATAGCATTACCTATTTATATATTAATTCGGTTTCTTTCCTGCTTCAATGGGTTATTCTTGTATTCTGCCTCCAGCATTCCTCCCTAGCCTCATTTCTTGCCTGTTTCTTTTAGATTCAGCTATTAGGAGCCACCCCAGGCTCTTGATTCAGACACACTGTAAGATGAAAAACCTCTTCATCGGCATGCCCTTAGTTTCATTGCCAGATAAGTGCCATCACTTTCTCCAAGTCAGCTGAATAAACTTATTTTAGTCTTTTAAAAATACTCAGATAATTCCTAAACCATGATTCGTTCCCTTACCTCTGGCTCTTCCTGACGAAATGGTTAATCCCCTGCCCTCTGATGTCTAAGTGGTTTCCACTGTCTTGCCTTGAGTTGTTACACATTTATCTTTCTTACCCTAATATAATAGTAATTGTGTTTTATTTAATTTATATCTGCACTGCCCTGCTTAAGTCTGCATAAATGTTGCTGGCCTAAGATAAAGTGTGCCAGGAGGAAATATCTAGTTCTTTATGGTGAATAGATAGTAGGGCTGTACTAGCTTTCACAAAACATGTGTTTCCGCCTGAGTGTTCCCTGCTGCTTTCACCCCGCAAAGGGCTTCAGGGGAGGTAAATGAAACCAGCTATCAGACCTTGCTCCCTGGTCTTACATTTAGTTACAAATCATTTTAAAATTTTTCTCTCTGAGATGTGTGATGTTAAATTAAAAATGACTCATCGGGAGAAGTTAAATCTACGACCTTGCACCACTCTAGCCCACCACCCCTCAGACCAACACAGGAAACTGCCCCTGCTCAATCTTACCCCAAAAGACAAGGACTAATCTTACTAAAATAGTTAATTTGGGAGATGGCAGTCTCTAAAACCTTTCATGTTCACAACTTTCTACTTCCCCCAAGCACTCACTATAAACTATCATACATTCTCGAGTAGAAGAAGCTCAGAGCACTCTAAGAACCCAGCTGGTGGGCCCATGCTAGAGTCAGAGAGGTCAGCAAAGGTTTTCTGTAGGTGCTCTGTTAAGCTAAAACTTAAAGGATGTGCAGGAGTTAGTTAGGAAATAAAGACAGGAAAATTCATTCCAGAAAAATAAATCAGAGAAAAACAGGGAACTTGGCTGGGCTGCAGGCGTAGAGTGAGGAATGTGGTATGAGGGGTGCCGGGCCGTGGGCAGCCATCGGGAGACTTGTACACCAGCTTAAGGAATTAAATCTCTATTCTGAAGCCAAAGCAAATGTTAGGCCAAAATCAGTGATCTTTGCAGTTTGATCTGTTTACCGTGGCTGCTACCTCTAGGGAGCATGTTTATACCATTGTCAAGACAGCATAATAAAAGTTCTATGTTAATTTACCCTAAAGTTACCTAGCATGAGATTACAGATGAGCAGATCATTTTTTTTCTGGTTGCATGCATTGCAATAAAATAGAAAAATAAAGCATATCGGGTTGTCATTATTTTTGGAAAAACCTCTATCTTGCCAATTTTCTCCCAAAACATACCAATATGTTTGTTTGAAATATAGTTTCCTAGATGAATGCTGAAAGTAAACACCCCAAACTGAAGAGAAACTCTGAAGAGAAACCTTCCAAATCTGTCCTCATAATCACAGCTATTCCATGTGTTTATTTTTTTGCACACATTTTTTATTTTCAGTTTTACATGATGATATTTTGTTGTGGCCATTGAAGAATACTCTACTTTCTGAGAAGAAGTCCTTAGATGTGAAACCATAATGTGGATAGTGGGTATTGGTGCACTTAGGTATTTGAAGGAACTCTTGTCTTTCTCTGAGGCTCGTATTTTTGGATTCTGCCTTTCAAGTGCCTAAATGTGCTTGTAGATTCACTTAGGTTGGAGAACACATACAGTGTTTTAGAGTTCTCTAGAAAAATGTGCCTAAGAATGGATTCAAATATTAATTGTGTATTTCGGAATTATAAGCCAAGGCAATGAACGTGGAGGAAAGGAAGTGAGACCAGAAGAGGTGCAAACAAAGAGAAGTGACGTGTGCTGCACTAACCACGCTTCCCAAACTGCTTTACCGACAGACCACAGGTGACTCAGCCCTGTGTGCAGGCGGTTCCGGCACTTCTTTGGAAGGGCTGCAAACACATCTACACCTTGAAAGGGGAAAAGAAAGGGGACTTACCCATTCTTACTCTTATGTCGTATTTCTCACTGGTCAAAATTCACCCCTTAGTGGTTAACTTCACTCACTTCATGTTGCTAACCATTCCAGAAGCAGATTCTATGACCTCCAGTTTGGTATTTTATGCATGTTTGCCATCAGATTATGATTCTTCAAGGAAGTGGGGTCCTCAAAGAGAGAGAAGAAGGTGGTGGAAGGAATCTGGGAGGATGTGTGAGCGTTGTGTCTGCTAGAGATGTGCTCTTTCATCTGAAGGGGATCTAGGTAGGAAGACATACACGTATATCATCATGGACAGAAAATATGTAAGTCACACTTTAGGTGACAAATTCGTACCTTGAAATGTTATTTTTTTTTTCCTGTGTATTTTCTCTCACAGATACCCTGATGGCAGTTTTTCTGTCCTGGCACTCTTCGACACAAAAAACCAAAAATTCAGAGAGAAACACTGAAGGAAATGTTCATCCAAATGCCAAGAAAAGAAGCTTGGATGTACGCAGGCTGATAAAGCTTTTGCTTTTGCTTTTTTCAGAAACTAGCATATCAGGAACTGTGCAGTCTAACACATTAGCCTGCCATAGTTCCATAGACGCTGAGGGAAGGTGCCAAACCACAGAAGCCCAGCAGGCAGCAGCAACGTCATGTTCGAATCCGTTCTCCTCCCTCCCGCCACCCTCCAAGTCCCCTGGAGGTGAGGCAGAGCAGCCCAGGTGGGACGCCGCATACACAGTGCGCTTGCGTCACGGCCGAGGGAACCTCCGAACTTGTAAGGGGACTGCCGCGACACCTGGCCAACCTTGCCCCCCTGGGGATTTTACCTTACTACTTTGGTCAGGAAATAAATCTGCCCTCCGACCAGAAGGCAGGCATTACGTACCTTCCAAAGCTGTTTGTTCTGCCAACGTATTTGAAAAAAATAGTCCAGACCAAAGTGAACAAAGCTGCCAACGCCTGTGTCTCAGAAGAGGTGGAGAAATAAGAGAGCCATGGAGAACTTTCAACAAAGGGCAAGAAGTTTAATTTGGAAGAAAAGCCTGTTTGGCCACAAATTGAAGCCATGTTCTCCAAACCAGGTTTTTTTCTTCATTAGTTATAATGTTAATATTTAATATTCATCTGTGTGATACCTATGTTTAATCCCTCAACTGCGTATAAAAATTAGAGAAAGGAAGTAAAAGGTTATCTTGCTCTGAACTCCACAAAATAATGTAACTGTGCAAAGCAGGTGAAAACAATGGGTAAGTTTTTATTTTCAAGTAAGTTTGTATTTTTAAGTCATGGATTCTACAATTAGCCAACTGCTGAATCTTCTGCAGGTATGAAAACAATAGCTTGTATAAGAAAACAGCCAAATCTTAAACATGTCTTTCTAAAAATGCAGTTTTCCTCAAATAAGTAAATAAATGGCAACTTTATCAAGAAATAAAATTCTCCCAATACATTAGTTTAGTATCTTGGACTTGACTACATCTTTGTGGATTACTACTTGTAAAAATATAAGAACATTTGTACTAGGGCAAATTCTGTATGTTTAAAAAAAGCTTTCAATTAAATCTTACATATCCATTAATTTCTTTCTACTCTAAGACCCAATTTTTCAGTACAAGTCAGTGAGGAAACATGAGATCCTTAAAACCAAATATCTTTGCTTTTAGGCCACTAAACTCAGCAGGAAAGAAAGCAGTAACTGGTACCTGGATCTCTCCTCTCTCAGTGCAGCTGTGACCAGGTTTGCTCAGCCCACTGGGGCTGTAGAACGAGGCCTAGACCCTGACACCTTGGGAGGAGCTCGCCGGTGCTCAGGAGACTGAAGAAGCTAGCACTACTCTCCCTTGCCGTTGACACATGAGGGATGTGGCCGTGGGTCTATGTTATTATTTCTTATAATAAATTGTGGTGACTGGCCTCTTGCAAACATAGTATATGGACTTCATGTTTCCTTTGAATGTTTCTTTTAATGTTGCTTGTTCCTTGCTGACATCCATGTATTGACCCCTCAGATGGCTGCCCAGTGAACATTTGTCTTCCCGTTTCTTGCTTATGTTGGCAACCACCCAGCAGGACTGGCAACCACATGGGTTCCCTACATAGTCCTGGAATGAACTTCTCTTACCATGATATGGATGTGTACTAAATTTAACTGGAGAATATTTGGATACAATATTGAATTATGAAAAGCATTTATAGGTTGCAAGTTATTATTTTAGTATTCAATAGCAGTAGTCCCCTCCTGAATTTATTCTTGCACTTCTTCAAAGAATATTCTCCTATTCTTTAGCAGTCTGTGGTACCGAATGGAAGGTTGTTCTAAAAACCAACAGTTAAGAAGCCTCAGAAAGAATACACAATAGCATTGCAAGTATATATGCTGTGCTAATCATACCATTTCTACCACATTTACTTTCTAAAACTTTCGCAATACACATTTCTGAAATAAAATATGTACTTGCTGAGTGAGCAGTTCTTCGAATATGCCAATATTGTGAAATTTTTAGAAAAACGTGTTATTAAAGTAATTTAACAGAATATAAAGGATGTAAGCTATATTTAAAATTTTGACACTTGAAGTTTATATAATCTTACAATGTTCTTCAACTAGAAGTGAAGGCACTGGAAAAGTGGTTATTATGTAAATACAGAAAAAGCTAATATTGTTGAAATAGAAGCCATTTTCCAATACTTTTCTTCACAGAGATAATGAGGACTGGAGAGCATTAGTTCCTTCACTTAAACTGCTGAAGGGTTTGTCTGATGATAATTATTCATAATAACCATTCTGGCATTTCTTTCTTTTGTATGTCCAGTAATATATTTCTAGCATAAATGTATTATATAGTCAAACTGTATGTGTAAGTATTACACCAAGGGTCACAATTCTAGCTGATAATCAGAATCATTTTCAAAATGTTTTAAAATTCAGAATCTCATGATATGTGCCATTCATGTTGAGTCAGAATTCCAACATTAAGCCCAGAAAATTATAATATTTAAGAAACCCCTGTAGATGATTCTGACAACCAACAGAATTGGAAGTCTCTCTGCAACTAGGCTGATATACTTCAGTGGAATTCTGTTAGACCTTCAATCCAATTCATGTTTATATTTCAATTATAGGAAATACACACTTACTGCTTCACTGTTCTTCACTAATGAGATGTCCAAAGTTTGCCATCATACTAAATATAATAGGCCTTGAAATACACTCATTTTTATTAATTTTAAGCACATGATTTTTTATTGATAGGTAGAATTAGGGAGATGCCAGTTTAAACTAATAGATATTTTGATTAGTAATAAAATTGTACATAAAAAGAATACCTAATAGATATATTGGCAGGTGTCTTCAATATCTTCCCAATATTTGTCCGTATCTAGCCTTTAGCTCTTTTATACATAAGAAAAAACAAGTTTACCTTTTTTCAGGATTACATTATCATAGATATTTGAACTTAAAAATAAAAATGTTCCAGGCCATAGGGGCAGACATCACTAAAACTAGTTAACTGAACATCTTATATTCAATGAGAATATAAAATGAGATTGGCACCACAAAGGATATTATTCCCTATACTTTATCAGATACAATTTTAGAGATAAACACATCATGAGAAACAAAACAGACTGCAAAACGTATAAAACGTATGTGGAATTTGATGAGGGATACAAAATTATCTCAGTATAGACATTATTCACGTTGATGTCAATCTAGTATGGCTAGAAGGTAATAAGACTGCATCTTATCAGGAACTCCATTCAACAGTTTCATTTTTTAATGTCACATTCATTTGTATTTAGGTATGTTTGCCTAACTCATAAACAGTAGGTGTAAAATGATACTTTCCCTCATTCATCCATTCTATCGTTCAAAAAAACAACCACACTGAGTACTGATAAAACACCAAGAACTGAGATAAATGCCGTACATAAAACAAGCAAGGTGCCTCCCTTTGATAACTTTCTACCTGGTGAGAAATGTAGAAGTGAAACCAGTAATTACCAAGTAATCACAATATGACAAGTGTTAAAAAGGAAAAGAATGGTTGCTGTGAAGGTGTCAATAAGGGATAGGAAGAGCTCTAAGAAAGTTCAAGTACTCTCCATGATAAATGGCATTCACACCAATAAACTGAGCCTATAAAGAGGCACAGGAGTTAGCCAACTAGGGAATAGAAAGGGAGGAAACAGCACGTGTCAAGAATGAGAGGTGGAAAGAGTTAGATGGTGACTCAGTTGCCTGTAATTTGAACATCACTCGCTGGGAGAGATGGCCAAATCACTCACTCATCTTCTCAATGCCTTTCTTATTTTCTCCTCCACTTTTCAACCCCCCCATTCCTGCTCCCTTTTATCCCTTCCATATAAACCTTTGTCTCAGGTTCTGCTTGTAGGGGAACTCAGATTTTAAAGCTATATTATCAAAGCCTCAGATAAAATTTTTGAAAGTATTTACACAGACATAAGCATTTAGCATAGAGCATATCGCGGCATTCATATTAGAAATGTATCATGACTATTTCCTTTTCATCATATGAATGAATTTTTGCAGTATCTAAGCCAGTAGTAACAACAATAATCAGAATAATAAAAATACATGAAGAATTTAAATTATATTGTTATTGAGCTGTACTTTAAATAACTGTAAGAGATTAAGACATTTCTTGACTCACATGCACAATCAAGAAGTAACTCAGACAGTACTGCAGTATGTTTGCCTCAAGTAGAAGAAACAGCATTTTGAAAAAAGATAATCCAACTCAGACTACCACTCAACTGCTGCTCTAGCCAATATGGGTTAGATGCTTTGAGAGAACCTTTTGTTTAATACTCTAATGTTATTATACTATATTTATATCATTCTAGTAATGTTCTTATTTTTTTTCAAGGTCAAGTGGGAATGATCCATCGTCAGAGGGAAAATATTTTTAATTACATAATTAAGCATATTCACTCACTAGATATGAGTGCAAAATTGTTTCTTGTTCCCTCCCCCTTGACACCTACCACACTTTTTCAAACGGCATCAGGGAAACCCTTTTCCTGGCAATCTTCTCTGTCTCTCCCTACACTGTTTCCCTCGTACAACACAAACACTACCACTTGTCCTGCTCTCAGACACTGGTTAGGGCTTCAGCCCAAAGATGGCATTAGCTTTCTCCTGGATGAAGGCTGGCATGGTAAAGGCATGTTAGATCTTCCAAGGCTCTCTACATGGAAGTGAGGAAAACATCTTGCCTCCTTCAGTTTTTCAGAGACAGATATGAAAGACAATGATTAATGAGTTACTAATACTCTCTATCTTAAAACTCCTTTTATCAGTCTAGCTTACAGTGACTATTGTACTGTAGTATAAGTGAATAATTACCAGCTCCTGGAAAATAAAGAAGGAGAATAAAATCCTATCCTAATATGATTTTCCCCAAGTGGAACTCTGGATAATTGGAAAAAGCATTCATCTCTTAAAGAACAGAGAGACTCTGAAGATTACCCCTGATTTATCTAACTTGTCTTTAAAGGATACATCTGCTCATTATAGAACAATGAGATTATTAGTTGGGTCTTCTGATGCCCTTAGTTTGGCTTTAGCAGTTGCTCCTTCATTTCATTATCCAAAATTTATCCACCCTCAATAATATACTTTATTTCATTTTCAATGCTTTAATTCTGGAAAATCACCTAAGTGTCTGACACTGAAAACTGAAATCAGTTTCTAAGGAAGGGGGCTCACCTGTGTGAATGTAAGCTTTGTCTCACACTACCTAAGGTTTGAGAAAACTAGGTTCCTGCCCCAGATTCCTCACTCTCTTATTTGCTGTCTCTAGTCCACATGTTCACTTCTAGAAGAGTATATTAGCAATCTTTCCTGTCCTTGCCTGAGCACTGTGCATTAATATAATCATGACTGTGCCCTGCAGACAGAAGCCCCAGAGTCAGCCACATATCCCAGAGCAAATCACTGAGAGTTTTCATAAATCAAAAAAAAAAAAAATCACTTAAAGGGTCTAACTCCCAATTATATTTATCTTTGTAAATTGGTGGTAGGGTCAGAGGGTAAGAAATCCTTTCTGGACCTGTGCTTAGTACATCTCCTCAAGAACAAAGAGAACAGCAGAGGAGATATGGAGGAAGACAATTCATTTAGCAGTGCAGACACAGTTGCATACTACAGTATGTGCATAACAAGCAGAAAACATACTTGCCCTAAAGAAGACAGAGAGATTCAGGATGTGGAGAAAGCAGCTATGGTAGGGAACTGGGGTCAGAAACAAAATGGGAAACAGAAGGGAGTGTAGGTGACAGTCTATGTAGGGTGAGTTGACCTTTTGCCTTGCTCACTTCACAGATGCCTAACCTCACCCCCCCTAACCCACAGGCAGGAGTATGTCTGGGGATATAGAACCTAAGAAAGTGCAATACACACACTCAGAACTGGGAGCATCAGAAGCAGAGGATAAAGGTAAGATGGGGTTTTAAAATGGGAAACAAATGACATTTGGATAAAAAAAGTTAAATCTTAATCCCACTATCACTGTGCTAACCAGAAAACATATAAAAGCAGCTGGGGAACCAGTCTGTACGTCAACGGATAAAGTCTAGGTGAACATGAAAGACAGAGAGAGACAGTGAAGGAAACAGAGAGAAAGAGAAAAAGGTGGGAAGGAAGGAGGGAGGAAGGGGTCAGGGGGAAAGGAGGGACGGGAGGGAAGGAAGGAAGCAGGCAAGGAAGGGGGGAAGGGGGAACGGGGGAAGGGAGGGAGGGAGGGAAACAGAAAGAAAGAGAGACTCAGGTCCAGAAACATGACAAAGGAATTGTGATTTATTTTTTAAGTAAAGAGATTGTCTTCAACAACCTAACAATCTTCCTTAATTTTGACCATACAGATTAAGCAGTATCCTTGTTTGTAGCTTGAGGATTGCCATGCATTGTTCAGTATTGCCTATATCCCCATAATTCTTTGTAGGCCAAACATTGTGGCTGCTCCTTTGACCTTGAATTAAGTGCATTACAGTAGTCATCTTGTGTTAAATGCATTAAATGCATCGTGTTGACCTTGGGGTCTGGGGTTTGCAGTTGAGGTCTTGAGGCGATGCAGAGAGTGAAGAAGGAAACAGGAGTCATCGTGGAGGGTGCTCAAAAGAAGCTACTTTATTCTGCACAAAGCTTTACTTTTTATACTGTGATAGTGCTGATTCATGGTTACATAAGTAGTAAAAACATGCATGCGTATGGCCTTCATGGCCAGGTGTCCGGCCTTCAAGGCCCTTATCTAGCTCCTTACTCATGGGTATGATAGCGGTGTTTTCATGATTTATAGGCAAGGCCTGACATTCTGGGGTGAAGCAGCAGACAGCTGTCTGCATAGAACAGCAGGGAGAGGGGGTAAGGAGGAGGGCTTTCCCCACAAACCTCCACAGTTCAGTGCTGTCATCAGGCCTTTATTTGGGGATTTTCTATCAATCTCCTCACTATTTGTAAACCAAGCTTTCAAAGGCATCTTCTCTTGTTAGCCCCATCCTAGAGAGCAGAGCCACCACTAAACTACATGATGCTGGGACCTGTCTCAGCGTGAACTCATCATTGCTTTGGACAATGACATATCCTCTGGGATGAATTCTGAAATGTAGTCTTTTGGGATTTTCCAATATTACATAATATATGCACTCTTAATATATACCTGCCAACATGCCCATCTCTGTTTGCTTTTAATCCCTACTTCCATAGTCTGTTACACCAAACTTGGCATTTTTATTTTACTTAATACAGCTGTGGGGAAAATGGAAGTGCCTATGGCCAGGATCCTCACCTGACCCTAAACTACTTTTTGATATAATTGGCCTACTGCTAGCTAATGCTTCCACACCTGTAGGCAATAAGCTACTATTGCCTGAGACACTATATAGAGACCTCCACCTAGGTGGAGGCAGAGACAGAGGTGGATTATGGACCTGCAGATGGCTGGATGCAGATGTGATTCTAGTGCTTGACCTACCACCGAGAGAATAAAGCTGGGTATAAACCCTTTTACCCCAAGAACATTCCATTGTCATTTCTCAGTCTCACTGAATCTGTAGTGAACTTGTCTGGGGCTGAAACCCTTAGGCAAAACAGGGTTTTTCCACACTTTTTAAGGGATATCCTAGCAGTCTGTTTGCATATTTTCCAGGTTTCTTGCCAGCGTACTAAATCCTCTAGCCCAAGAGGGTCCTCTTATCAGTAAGCTACCTTCTACCCAAAATTAAGTTCAATCTCTCTTCACTCAGTACCCTCAGAGTTCAGCCCTGCAGTTACTTCCACAGCACCTGCCAGCACGTTGTCTCATTCCTGCAGTTCTGTAGGACTACTGCCCCTTTCCTCCTCCAGCAGATCTAGTGCATCCCCAGCTGGGTTACATTGCGACATAACCCAAGTATTGGCCAAGTGTGGGAAGATCTTGACAGGGGCTTGTTACCTAACAGGTGAGAGACTTCTGCATCATCTTCAAGCAATGACACAGCTCCAGCCTCCAGAGCACCAGAAGAATGGGCTACTTCTGCAGACTCACAGAGTTCAGAAAAACTAAAGATTCAAGAATTTTGACCCATCACCATGTGCATCAGCATCCCATTCTTTCCCAAACAGGACCCTGACCTTCACATGGCAGATCTACCTTGACTGAGAGTTTAACCTTTGGAGATTTCTGTGCTTCTCTGCAGGGGATGAAGACCCTTTATATGGCTTTTAATTGACAATCATGCTGTACTTCTATTTCCTTTTATTTCATAAAAGCATCAGTTGAGCAGAATAATAACCACCAATTCCATTGTCTTTAGAGTTATTCTTTCCCTCATATTTCTAAATTCCTAATCCAAAGGGTGTATCCTATCTGCAGTCCAGTTCTACAATGGGCAGTACATTCAGTGCACCTAATCAGGCATAACACTGAGGAAAGCACACCCCACCCTCCTCCTCACCTGGCCCATGCTGCCTTCTCCTTTAGCCCTGCCCCAAAATGCCAGTTACTCAGGGAAGGATGTGATGCCTGTGGATTAATGGGAGTTCCTGTGGCCAGGATTCTCCCTGCCCTGGTTGATCAGCTCACCGCACACCTGTGGGCAATACATGGCTGTTGACTCTATATAAAGAGCTCCACCCAGTGTTCTGGGCATGACATGGTGGCACTGTTACAAGGATGCAGGAGAGCAGAACAGGGGCTGGAGTGGTGGTATCACCAAGGACAGAGGCCCAGAGGACAGCTGTGTGGGACGACTGTGCAGGCAGAGGAGCCCAGAGGCAGAGACCAGATTGCTGCATGCAGACTCACTCTGAGTGAATGGGATTTAAGTGACTACCTACCACCTGTAAATAAAGTTTGGTATAACCCTTTCACCCCAAGAACGTTTTGCTGTCAATTTCTTTGGTCACATTGAGTCCATAGCGAACTTGCCTGGGGCTAAAACACATTGGCAAGACAATTGGCGAAAGTCAGCAGGGTTCATTGTTGACCAAGGAAAAAGACAGGCTGCCCTTATGGGAGGGGTGCTTCAGCGGGCTGCCCCTGTGAATGGGGAGACAGTGGGTTGTCTCCCAATGGGTATGTGGTCTTAGGTGGCTTGCCTCCTAGAAGACTGGGCCCCACCCCAGAACTGGAGGCAAGTGGAGGTGACACCTGAGGCTGCAGGGGTAGCCCTTGGTAAAATAAGTAGATCCTTTGAGAAACAGAGTGCCCGTGAGGCAGCGGGGACTGTAGGTTGGCTGCTTCTCACAGTACCAAAAGTCTACAGAGGAGACCCAAGAAATGGTGGCACGAGAACGCGAGCTACAAACTTCTGTGGATTCCCTGAGGAGGGAGATGGCATTGGTGTGAGAGGAGGCAGCACGAGAGTGCCAGCAGCAAGGTGCCATTGGAGAGGTAAACAGTTCTTTACAGAATGAGGCGGCAGCGCTGCCAGGTGTTCTGAAGGAGGAAGATGCCATCAAGGAAAAAGACGAACTCCTGAGGGAACCACAGGCAGAGGTGGCACAAGAATGTCAGCTGAAAAGCATTGAGGTGAAGGTAAGAGAGCTTCTGAAGACTGAGGTAGCATTGCTGCGAGGTACAGTAGAAAAGGTAAAGGTTGTAGCAGAGGAGGCACTCGGGGGAGGGGAGAGGAAGGTGCCCTCAGCCCCAGAAGTGGAGGAGCTGGTGAAGGTTTAAGGGTTGGTGTCGGAGGCACTGGCCTCTCCTGTATTGAAAGCATGCCCCGTGGTTGTAAAGAAAATAAAGACTCAGCAGCTGACAGTTCCCTAGGAAGAGGAACAGCCCCCTCCCCAGGTCGAGGAGCACTCTATGGTCCGCCCCTATACTCAGGCTGAGCCGGTGGCTGTGGGACTTAGGGGTGGATGGAATTGTTCTTTCTCAATCAGAGATGGGAAAGCTCCTTCCCTGACAGTGCAGCCCGCCTTGAGGCAGCGACTACAAAATGCGAGATGACATGTACAGTAGCTGAAGCAACGAGAACCCGGAAAGAAATAAGACCTATTACTCACAGGAGGAACTTAAAGGGCTCTGGGAGGGTTATGTGGACCCAGATGTGGGTTGATTTGATATGGGCAGGACTCGATGGAAGGAAATTAGATGGGAAGCCAAATAGGATCTTACTGGAGCTATGGCAACAACTGAAACCAGTGCAGCAGTTCAAGCCATTAAGACTAAAGAGGCAGAGGTCAGAGACAGTCACGAGTCCAACCTGTGTGTCTGCAAGACTTTTTGCTGGAGAACAATGTTCGAGCTTCCTTGCACAGGGACCACTGCAGAGGACGAAGGGCACATAGATTGAGAGGAGAGAATCCTGGGCTGGTGGAGTGTGGATAAAATGAGAGGATTCTCACCTGGCCCTGGTTGACTGTCTCACTGCACACTTGTGGGCAATACATGGCTGTTGACTCTATATAAAGAGCTCCACCCAGTGCTCTGGGCATGACATGGTGGCACGGCTGCAAGGCTGCAGGAGGGCAGAGCAGGGGCTGGAATGGTGGCAGCACCAAGGACAGAGGCCCAGAGGACGGCTGTGTGGGAAGACTGTGCAGAGAGGCCCAGAGTACAGCTGTGTGGGATGGCTGCAGACAGAGGGGCCCCGAGGCAGAGACCGGCTTGCTACATGCAGACTCGCTCTGAGTGAACGGGATTTTAGTGACTGACCTGACACCTGGAAATAAAGTTGGGTATAACCCTTTCACCCCAAGAACGTTTTGCTGTCAATTTCTTTGGTCACATTGAATCCATAGCGAACTTGCCTGGGCCTGAAACCCATTGGCAAGACAATGCCATTCACTTCCTCTTTTATGGAATTGTGTACACCTCTACCACAGCTCCCTACATGTTACGCCGGTCCTCTTTATCCCATGTGCTAAACACAAGCAATTTGAGGCTAAGCCCTCTCTCTGCCTTAGTCATGGTTAGGTATAATTCTAGCATGAAGCATCGTGCCAGAGACCCAATAAATCATCAATAAAGGTTTGTATAAAGAACAAATAAGTTAATTCAGTTTGATACTATGGCTTTCTATTATTTAGATGTCCCTTGATTCATTGCTATCTTCGTCAAAGGAAAAAACATAAGGAATGAGTTAATTATCAATAAAAGCATTCATTAGATTTAGTGATAAATCTCTGTGCATCTGTAGTGTCACTAGACAACACCCTAAACACTCATTTTTAGAGCTAGCTATATATATCATATAAACGTCATCTGTCATTATTTTTATTAAGTTTTCAAACTTTTAATTTAGGATCTGTCAGCGTTGTCACCACTGTTTAAAAATATACTGCTCCTTGCATTATCTAAATTGGCACTGTGTTAAACTGGCTGTCTTACTCATTATCTCTGATTGTCCAATGAGTCACATAATATTTCCTGTCAAAATCTTTCATCTCAGTTTTACTAACTAAATGCTTAAACAACTGACATTATTTACAGAAATGGAAGCATGCTAAACATGAGTTGAAAGTTAGTGTAAACCTAGTCCATTTATTATTATTACAATATGAAAAATTATTTCATCTTCTTAATATAGTTATGCTCTATGTATAAATACCTATTTTCATACATATATATGTATGTTATACACACACACATGCACACACACATACACACATATACAAACACACTTATAGATGGCCAAAATTGCATAATCAAAATAAAAATATTTTCTTCCTTATAACATCTACTCTGAAAGTTCTATAAATTGCTTTATGATATTCCTTTATAAACACTGAATCTATCCTTTAGTTTGTGGAAAGACTATCCTGACGTTCTTTGCAAATATCAAATGTAAACCTTCATGCCCACCCCTCTTTCATTTGTCTTAAGTCAGTTCACCCTGTAATAGTGTGCCTCTAGAATTTGCCTTTTTTGTTTCCTACATATATCCTGTGGACAATTTCAATGTTTATTGCATCTGAAATATAATCATAATCATTTTCCAGGACTTCATATTTACAGATACAGCTAACCACTTAGAATTTAGACTTGGCATACAAATAATGGCTTAGACTTGCTGGTAATAAAACTGCTTCCAGAAATTGGAACTGCATGTAATGTCAAAAGCAGATCTAAATTGATTAGATATGTACAAATTAAATCCCAGTTTTCCCTGTAGACCATTGATTTGTTTGTTGCAGGGATGAAAGCCACATCATCAAGCGTTGCTCTTATCCCAAAGGGCATGCTAACCTATGTGATCTGATTTTCTATTCTGTCCATTAAAGTTTTTTGACCAATATTTAACAAGATCTTCAATTTGGAATGAAAATATATGTTTTAGTATTTATTTCTCCATGAAATGCAATTACACAATCTAGTTTACTTGTTCTTCAGGCATTTCAATAATTCATTTCTAAATCCAAGAAAAAAAAATACTGGATTCTCCTGCTATCCCAAAGTACAATGTTCTTCTGAAATCTTTTGTAAGCCACCATGTACAGCAAAGCAGCAAGTACCATTAATTTATATTGACAGATTTTGGAGTGATACCAGACCCCCCAAAACACCTCTCTTGGTGTTTTGTCACACCTTAGGACACATCTTGCTAATGGATGCAAATAAGTCAAGATAAAGTCCAGGCGCCCACAGACACAGCTACAGCTCGAGCTTGCTGCTGAGATGCTGAATGTGGGTCCTGGGAAGGAGCCTTGGCAGGGCCACTCCTGGCTGTTCAGGGGCGTCCTTTACAGTGGTTTTCTGCAAAACAAACACTGAATGCTAATTATGCTTTTCATGTTTTTTTTTTGTCAAAGTGAAAATTCTTTTCAGATTTATTTCAGCTAACGAAAACAGATACTAATGTAGGTCTGTCATAAAAATGAAACTGCAAAATATGAACTTTCATACCTGTAACCTATTTGCAGGTTCTCTGTATGAAAGTTGACTGTCAGGGCTATTCAACACGTCATCCGTGCCCATCTAAAGGAGCTGTCAGGATGAAACTGGCTGTGTTACTTGAAATTTTTACCAAAAGTCAAGAATAATATTTTCAACTGATCATCTAAGGGGCTCATTTTTAAAAACATTAATAAATTAATAACTTGGATGAATAATGCATTATGAAAGGATATATCTTATATGTCGCTGATACAGAGTAGTGGTGTCATAGGTTTTGTGTTTATTTTTATTATTTTTGATTCAGCCATATTTTGATTCTCTGGAAACTCCTTAGGATGTCAGCATTCAGGATGGGTAATGGAACTCTCTGAAGTTTAAAGCCAAAGACTGATTTGTCCTAAGAAGAGAAAATAAATTTGTAAGAGGAAATATTAATAAGATAAAGTCATCAATGAAATTACACACTGAGTGATATGTAAGTTAATAAAGGCCTATTCTTACATACATTGCCCTGTACCTTCCTAAAATTTACTATATTTAACATAGATTTATTTATCCTAAGTACACTTTTTCATTGAAAATATTGATTTGAAATAGTTCCCACATTTAGGTGGGTAAACTGGAAGCTGAGGAACTCTTTAACTGGAAGACACACATTTTGATTTCCTGTAGTGGTTAATTCCTGGAATAATGTACACATGCCATACGTAACAATTGGAGGTCTTTCTAGGTGCTAAGTGTCCGAGATCAAGCACTGTGTTGCACGGTGGTGCCTATGTACTGAAACTCTCGACTCCAGAGATTTCGGGCTTCCTTTGTAGCCCCAATATTTGAGCTGGTTTATAGGTTCCAAGACTTTAGTCTCCCCCAAACCTCCTATTTAGAGTCCTTACCAAATTCTGGAGGAAATGAAACAAAAGTAAAAAGAAACAAAACGAAGCGACCCAAGTGCTCAGCTCACTCTGTTCACCACCTGGTAAGATTTCCAGATCACTCAGATTTGACCCACGGGGTCTTAGGAAGTAATGTATGCGTTAAGATTGAAGTGATTAGACAAGATGACATATCCAGCCATGGGCTCTAAACCTCCCTAACCCCTACGCTTCACTCCCCACCCGACACTCTCAGCAAGTGCCAGCTCGGTATGTCAGTGACGGCTGCTTAGCAGCAAACGCCTACAGTTCAGTTCTTGTGTCAGTCATTGTTGAAGCGCTGACTTTGAACCTCTTTGTCCGCATGTTTCCCACAAAGAACTATACAGATATATGTAATCCGTGACCCTTATGGCTACTTAGCACAAAATATCCGACATGCTTTTTTTCCATCCAATACACCATCATCTGGCAAAAGATGCTCTAAAGCATAAGTTAAACATTTCTATGATTATTATTTTAGCATCACTGGCAACAGTGTACAAATCGTCTCACACGGTCCAGTTAACAAATTTCTGTGCAAGCTGAACCATTATTTGGAAGATAATCCCCCAAACAGTTTGTACTTTGGGTATCTTCCCATAGCTTACCTGCCTATTAGGTTATTTCTGTTCTATCTAATGCTAAGTGAAGCTAAAGACAAAACAAATAAGAGTTTAATTTTTTTCCTTAGACTTAGTATACACATAGGATTTAGCCACAAAATATTTTTATATTTGAATATATATCAAACTAAGTAAATCAATACCTCATATTTTAGAAATTTTAATACAAATCTCCTAAACATGCTAGCAGTATATACACATCAGTGAGCTGTGGAATTCCTAAAGTCCATTACCTTAGGGTAATATTTATCTTAAAAGAGGTAATATTTATCTTAAAAATTTAATCTTACAGACAGCACAGTACACTTTGAAATCATGTAAGGTAATGAAAACTGTGTGAATCTGACAATATTAATGTATTATACTTTAATATTCCTGAAGATTTCATTTAAAATCTCCTAATTCTCTAAAGCATTTTGATTTAAATAACCCTTAGAAAAATTAGACATTTGTACCTCAAAAGTAGTTTGTATGCTTTAGGGCTATGACAGCCCATGTGAAATAAAAGTTGACTGGATATAAGATGGAGTAGTGTTAATGTTTACTTGACGCCTACAGAGAAAAACAGCCATATAATATCTCTACAGTGTCATGAAAGCAATTACATGTAGCTTTTTTAACTTGATTTTATTCATACAGTGGAGGAGTAAAAAGACTTTGAAGTCTTTTGTGATGACAGTTTTAGAGACAAGAGCTGACATTCATTCTACCTTTGGCTTTGACAAAAGAAAGAGAGAGAAGGAGAGAAGAACGAAGACAGGAGGAGAACAGAGATTTGTTGACCAGAATTTTTTTAGTACATTTCAAATTGGATTTTAAATCATCATATCAAAATGCGTGGCTCGATTCCTGGCCCAGGACAACCATCAAAATGAAAACACGATTTCATTCAGCTAACATTTGTATCAAATCTAGAGATACAAAGTTTTATAATTTACATAAATATGGATGTAAAATTTCATGCATTTAAATAACTAACATTTCAAGTAGATTTGACTTCCAGTTTTTTATGAGATGAGCTTAGAATTTATATTCAAATTCAATATTCACTGACACTGAAAGTGGTGGAAAAAATAGTCTGTGAAGAAATATCTTTTTAGAAGCTGAATGTTGTAACAGAAAAGCATGACTAACAATTTATGATCTTCAATTCCAGCTAGAATTCCGTGCCAGTCTGTATACACACACCCTTAGTGCATTCTCTCCAGCTCTCCCTAGTATTTCTTGAAAATCTTCACCAATACAACTATATGATCCCTATCTCCCAGCATATGGTCATTTTGCTGACTCCTGCGAGAAAATACAATCCATCACATATGGAATCTCACATTTTTCTCTTAGAATCATTCTAATTTGACTTTATCACTTTCTTTACCTCGGATTTCTTACCTGTTATGTGCACTCCACATGTGCACTCCATTTATTATCTACTGCTGACACAGTGAACTTACTCCATAAATTACTTCTCCTCCTTGTATAATGTCCTCATTATCTTCCACCAGACTTGTTTCTTAAACTCAGCACCCAAGCACTATGCTCACATTTTAATATCGGTATTAAAAACAAACTTTCCTTATACCAGATCTGCCTACATCTAGTCCTGTGCATCTATCTACTCTCTCATTAATAGTCATGTTACCAAGCTGAATAGGTTATATTCTATGGTCACACTTCCTCGCCTTATTCTTTTATACCACTACATTTTGCTTTTAGTCTTTCATTTAAGTTTGCTTTGCCAGAGTTATTGATGAAGCCTAATGGCCAAATGCAAAAATTGTATATAATCCATTTGATGTTGCATTTCCTGTATTTAGCAGTCCACCATTTTATCCTTGAAATTCCACTTTCCTTTAGCTTCGGTGATCACACTTTTCATCTGGTTTTCTACCTACTTTTTGAAAAACATTTTCTTAACTTCCTCTTTCTCTGATTACCTCTTAAACATTAGTGTTTCATAGGCTTCCACTCTTAACCATTTGTATTTTGACCTAATGCTGTACATCCTCTACAAGTGATCATATTCATGACCATCATTTTAACTAACATTAAAAACTAAAGTTCGCCCCAGAGATTAAAGATGGCGGCGTGAGAGGTGAGACAGAGGCTTCCCCCTAAAACCGCATATAATATGAAAATAAAGCTACTACAACTACTCTTGAAAGAGCAACAGGAAAGAGAACTACAATAAACTGCATACACCTGGAGACAAGAGCAGCCCTCACAGAAAACGGTAACGTACTAAAGCTGTGTTCCTGCAGGATCCAAGCCCTTCCCCCACCCCAGCTCACCAGCAGGAGGAACAGGAACAGAGCTGAGAGGGAGTGGAGAACTGGGACTGCTTAATACCTAACTCTGGAGATCTACTCTGGGAGCACAAACCTACATTTCATGGTGCTTGCATGATGCTCTTGTAATTAGGAGCTTGGAAAGCTAAGACAGGCGGAGTTCCTGGAGAGACTAAGATTCCGGCTGCACGTGAGATCAGGGATCCATACCCAGCTGCTCTGGGATGGGGGAGGGGCAGGCAGTCTGAGAGACTTCCTGGCAGTGAGGACCTTGGAAGGAGGCCTGCTGAGGGGCAAGGACTGCACGGAGCTTGCTGCTCAGGAGAAAGGACAGGTGGACAGGATTGTCTGGGTGTACTCTGCCCAGCAGATTGGGGGTTTTCTGATCTTCAGGTGTGCCAGCTCCCTGGCTGCCTGCATGGCTCCAGGAACACCTTCTGTGACAGACAGACTAGTGCACCTTTCACCTGGCCAGCCCCACTGGGCTTGCAAACCTGGAAGCCCTTCCCTGGTGTTGGGCGAAACGGAGGGAGGATCTGTCTACAGCAACTTAAAAGGCAAAGCACAGAGGCTTATACCTCTGTGCTCAGCCCACCGGTTCAGACAGTGGAGACAGGCATAGCAGCCAGGAACCAGGAAACAGCCCTTTCCTCCCCCGAGGCACCAATACCACTCCCCTACAATCCCTGACATTGCTTCAGGGGCTGAGCAGCTCCAGAGAGTAGAGCTTCTGGGCACTAGAGGGCTCCATACACAAATACGAAACGCCAAAGGAATCCGGTCCAGAGTAAAATTATGAACACAACTCCTGAGAAAGATTTTAATGATATGGACCTTATGACTCTCCCTGAAAGGGAGTTCAAAATAAAAATCATTCACATGCTCATGGAGGTACGGAAAGATATTCAAGAACTCAGGAATGAATTCCGGTCAGAGATCCAATCCTTGAGGAACACAATGGACGGTGTTAAAAGCAGATT
>JAQQAC010013566.1:2810424-2912963 GCA_029783875.1 Phataginus tricuspis | reverse complement strand
AACAAAACAGCAGCAGACTCACAGAACCCAAGAACGGACTAATAGTTACCAAAGGGAAAGGGACTGAGGAAAATGGGCGGGAAGGGAGGGATAAGAGGGTAAAAGGAGTATTACGATTAGCAGACGTAAGGTAGCGGGGGCATGGGGAGGGCTGTACAACTCAGAGAAGACAAGTAGTGACTCTATAGCATCTCACTACGCTGATTGACAGTGACTGTAATGGGGTTGGTGGGGGGAACCTGATGAAGGGGGTAGTTTAATCACCATAATATTGCACATGTAACTGTAGATTAATGATACCAAAATAAATTGTAAAAAATAAAAAATAAAAAATAAATAAATAAAATAAAATAAAAAACAAAACAAAAACAAAAACAAAAAACTAAAGTTCAACCCATCACTCAGTTATAAGGATCATCCTTATGCTAACTATTGCCAAATAATTAGAAATTACTAAATACTGAAATACCACCAATTAATTTGTAGAATGCTTGATTGTCCTGTCACTCCCAACCTCAAGATGACTGGTAAAAAACAAGTGTGATATATACATATGTGTTTATGTGCAAATAAAAGTTACATAAATTTGGGAGCAAATCTGGTGTTAGACAAACTTAGGTTGAAATCTTAGGTCTGCTATATAGTAACTGAGTGGCTTCAGCAAGTTTCTTGGTCCTCATTCAGTTTAAATTCCCTCATCTTTAAAATGGGTGTAAGTAATAAAAGCTACTCTACTGTGTTGTGGTTGAGTATAAGTACTTAATGAAGCTCCTGGTATTTACTTAGGATAAGTATTCGAAGTCCCTGGTATTTAATACACTTTCAAAAAATTTTAAAAGACAAGCTGCTAATATTTTCATCACAGTTTTATCAAGCAAATTCACCACTTGGCATAATTACATTAGATATGCCCTGAAATTTACAAAGTTGAATTTTGATGGCACATTGAGAATGAAAAGAGCAGGGTCCGAGGAAGCCTTCATTTCATTTAGAGGCTCAACATGAAGATTCCCTTGTCAAACAAAAGGCAAATTCAGACCTAAAGGAGAGATTTTTAAAAAAATAAATAAAAGGCAACTGGAGTAGGGAAAGAGTGACCATTGCAATAGAGAAAATGCTCCAACCTTAAGACCTATGAGATCTTTCAAAGATCAGGCAGCAAAGTACTTCGTTTTGTAGGGAAGGTTGGACAAGGATGGAAGAAGCCAGGGGTGCGGGAGTGGGCATGAGCAGATGACATGACTGGGTAGCTGAGCAGGAAATGTCTTTCTTTGCTATCAGCCAGTTCTCAGGAGCTATTTTTGAGAGGGGGGAGGGTTGCTCCAATTTGGCTTAAGCCCCCCAAGCTTGCTTAAATGATAAGGGTGGGTCAGAGTCCGGGACCCTGGAAAGAGAGAAGCCTGGATGAAATTCAGCAAAGCCAGGCTAGTGGGCATTTGGTCCAGACCGGGCAGTGGGTGCAAACAGTCCAGCTATTCACTGATGAGACAAATAAGGGGAATTTGGAGCGTGTGTGTCCAGCCTTAGCACAGGTCAACAAGAGGGCCATCCCTGAATCGCATCTAGGTCATGTGGGAGAAGTGTGGTTCTACACAAAGAATGTGGAATTTCTTACTCCCCCAAAGAATGTGACATTTTAAAAATATTTCTCAATAACTTGAAACCCTGTAGTGTTTTCAAAAGCATAGGACTTAGGTGAAGTCAGACACTGTCACTCTTTTCTTGACTTTGCACCTTCGGTACCACTCATTCCACCTCATGGTCAGGGGCTGACCCAGACAGGGTGGGCTTCTAGTTTTCCATGGTCCCTGGATAAGTGGAGATTAAAAAAGGGCATGAATTTCATAAGAACTTACACAGTTATTATTCTTAAAGTTATACCTTCTAAGTCTTAGGCCTTCTGCTGGGGAGGGAGGGGGCTCTTAATGGTCTGCCTTAGGGCTCTACCATTGCTGTGTTCCCTTTACTTACATCATTTTTGTACTGCTCTAATTACTAGAATCATGCTGCCACCGGCCCCCAGTAAATTGGGGAAGAAAACGATCTTTAGTCTTGCTCTACTTTGATGTTAGGAATAGACCATTATGAGAACAGGCTTTTCCGGGAGGAAAGTGCGTTTTTCATACAGATCCTTATGGACAAATAATTATGAAGTTGATTAGAAAGACTCATGCATAGTTTATAAAAACTTTGTTGGGCTCTTAGGCCTATGCCAGACGTCTGCCAGATTAGCAGTCATCTTATTATTTTCTCCTAATTTTAAAAAGTGGTTTAATTTTTGTATCACTCTCCTCCCCACAAAAAAAGGAAACTCTTAGAGAACTAATTAATACACACTAGAAATAATTACTGTTTTTCTAAGTTCATTGGTAATTTCATCAGTATTCGTACAGCAATGTGATTACCATATTCCAGAAACAAAATCAAATGTCAAAATATTTCACTTAACACAATCGCTGTATCTTCTTTCCCAGCACGCTTCCCCCTGAAGGCCGCCCCTCTTGCCTGCCGCCAGCATCGCGTTGTGCGGTCGCCCCATCCCGTCTTGTGTCGGATCCATTATTTGCTGGTGATTTGTATTTTCCCTTTCTAAATCTGTTCCTTCATCTTGACGGGACACATCTTCTAATAGCTTCTTCATTCCTTTTGTTGTAGGTTTATAACTATCTTATTCATCTAGTCAGTAGAGAGAAAGAAAAGTACATACATGTTATCAATCCTATTTTAACTTTTTTTCTCTCATAAATGATATTTTTAGAAGGAACATGGAAACCAGGTCCAAGGGTCAGACTCAGGAGATTTGGGATGATTACCTTCATCATCGGCTTAAAAATACAGAAAACCCTACAAATTCAAAACTAACTGCATTTATTTATTAAACATTTTTTTCAATCTAAGCACAATATTTGCATTATCTTTTCAATCCAATAATTAAATTATTTGAAGTGACAATATTTGTGATAACAAAAGGAAGGGAATTTGGGAATTTCCACAAGGGGAATAAATAAACTCGCTCAATTCCAGAGGAATAGCCACTTTAACACCAACTAGTATTTGGTTTCTATTTACACAGGACACCTGTGGAGAAACATGAGCTCTGGAAACCTGAAAAATATTGTATTTTGTATCCCAGTTTTCTTCTTTTCATGCCTAGTTTTTTCACCTTGATAAGTAGCAGCATCTTTTTCATTTCAACTATCTTTATTAGAGAACCTACATCAATGCAAAACACTTCCTAGATGACTAGAGACTGGAAAAAGAGGCCCCTATGACTAAAAAAATTGGCATTTAAACTAGTTCTCCGTTGACTTTATTGGAACTAAGAATAGATTAAAAAAACGACAATAATCCTATTCATCAGCTATTCCCACTCTCATGAATGAAAGCAGTTAAACGAGGTCCTGTGTGTTTTGCTTATCTGTGCAGCCGCAGAACTCACCTGCGTACCTGGCACATAAAAGTAAGTCAGTAAATAATGGTGACTGAATGAATGCTCTTTTTATTAGCTTTCAAAATCATTGATGTCATCTGAGGATTCTACATATAAGCTAATTTTCTGTTAAATTCCCTCTAGAGTTTCTTTTATTTCCAGTTTTCCCCACTAATCTTAGAATCACTACCTGACATTCTTACCAACAACTTTATAACTGCTGGTGGTGGTGTTATGATATATTACTGAGATGTTAAAGAGGAATGTCGCTCAGGTGTCTCAGGAATGAAGACGAGGCAGATGAAGCAACAAGGTCACGTTCCCTCCCAGCCGGATCATCTCACCTCCTTCTTAGGCACTTTGCAGGAGGCTTGTCGCACCTTCACCAGGAGCAGCACCGCTCCCCTGTGTGCTTTCGTGGGGACATGCAAAGACCATCTCAATTTCTTCATCTTTTTCTATTCAAAAACCTTCTGTGTCTGCCAATTGCAGGCTCTTTTCTTCAATTCCCCAGTGGGACAACTAGCACTCGTTTTTTTTTTTACATTTCTAGTGTGTGTTGGGGGCCTACGTGCTTTGCTTTTCTCATTTAGGGTCCCAACAGGAAAGAAATAGTTCATTAAAACTGGGATCATTTGAACAGTGTTTATTGCCAAACAGACTAATTACCACAAAATAAATCCGTGTAACGGAAGCCCAAGAAAATAGAGGATGAAACCGAGGCTAACCGTAACAGAGCTGTCACCATCCCTATGCACTAAGAAAGAAGGCGGGGGAGAAAGGAGAGTCAGAGAGCCGATGACCTCCGGCAGAGGGACACCACCAGGCCAAGGCAGGCTCTCAGAAAGAGAACCGGAGAAATACACAGCCTCACCTCATCTTCTCTCCTGATTCCAGCCAGTGCTTTCTGTTTGTTTAATCCAAACAGAAACCAGACTACACAGGAGCTTGTTGACGTAACTGATACAGGCCGGGCTGCTGGAGGAGAGGGCAGTTTGGCCAAGGGCCAACGTGGAGGGGAACGCTATCTGGCAGGGTCCACAACCTCTGCTCCTCAGTACCCACGGTTATCTTCTATCCTTCTTGGTCATGACGCCTGAAGAGCAAGGCAGCTGCATCACAGACTGGAATTGGTTTCGGGTCCTTTCTTGCTTTGGGATCCACTCAAAACTGTAGCCTTACAGGTCATCTCATAAAACGATTAGACAGCATGTCCAAGTATGACATAGGCTGCTTCTGAAACACAAAATGTTCCCCAAGCCCTGTGCCACTTCCCTTCATGGTGGAATTTTAATGTGCATCTTCTCATCTCTCACTCT
Source organism: Phataginus tricuspis (assembly GCA_029783875.1). Classification (NCBI taxonomy): domain Eukaryota; kingdom Metazoa; phylum Chordata; class Mammalia; order Pholidota; family Manidae; genus Phataginus; species Phataginus tricuspis. The sequence goes on along the minus strand of JAQQAC010013566.1, from coordinate 2,908,214 downwards.
AGATGAGATCATCTGAAAGGGCCAGGTTATAGAGCCCTACGAATTTCACTGACAGATCAGGTTTCTGAAATTTCCCAGAGTTTATTTTCAACCTTATTGGATGTATGCCTTCCTAAGGCATAAAGGATGCTCGCTACTTCTGATCACTAAATCATAGTGACTAAAAGCCATTAAGTAAGGGACGAGTGTCATGTTTTTTGTGATATCGAGTTGATCAAGGTCCCCCCAGATACATCATAAAAGAGAGTTGAAGAATGGAAGGAGAAAAGGCAAAGCAGGAATACGAAATATGAATAGTGTCAGTATTATGTACGTGTAGACTATTCCTGATTTTGCTTACTTATGACAGAGAAGAATGCACTTGATAAATAGCCAAATATCAAGAAGCAGGGATGTGTTGAATTGTGGTACTAAAAATAACACATCTGTAACCACGACTATAAATTTCGGCATTAGCTGATTTAACTCATTACAACCGAATGGAGCGCTGCACAATGCATCTGGGATTTCTTTGCGGACCAAACAGATGTGTTAAGCGAAAACATGTCAGGAATCACCATTCCTGCATCTAGAGCCCCTGACAGTTTGTCCCTGATTTCTGTGGCTATTTCAGGAATGGTCTTGCTTCTGGTACACTCTCCCTGGGTACATAAAAGTAGGTGAAGGTCTCAGGGCTTTAACTTGGCTTTAACTTATACTATACTAGCCTTTACTTTTTAAATTGTTTAATTTTAATATTCTATGTGTTGCTAAAAATTTCTATTCCAACCAAATATATCCTGAGATTGTGGAAATATAGCATGACCTGTAGTCTGAGCCTCATCTATTATATCCACTCCAATATTCCCAATTTCCAATTCCTTAAGATTTCAGTTTTCTTCCTCTGGTATGCATACACCTGGCATTCCATTTGCATTAAATGTAACCCATTGTTGACAAACAAAATTCCAGATCCCATTTTGAAGACTTTTGCTTGGGGTCATTTCCAGTAGCAGTTGCTGTATCAATCATAGGCCCAATGGGAAACAAGTAAAATAAGTTGAGATGTATCAAAAGGGAAGTACTTATAAAGGGCATTATTACAAAGGGTAGAGCAGGGAGACCACAGAGAGTTGTACAGAAACACAGCACTGCTAGCAGCAGAGATGTCAACATCCTGGACACTAGGGAGCAGTGGGAGTTTTCTCAACCTAGAAAGAGAAAGGGTTTTGTTGATCGGGCAACCTTAGGAGAAGCTTCTGCCAGCCAAAGGCAACTAGGAAAATAAACACCCTGAGCTCACTCTCCTCTCTCCTTCAGATCTCCTGCAGAACTGCTCATTGGCTCAACTCAACTAGGAGCCAGAAGCCAGAGAGCCTGGGATCTCAATGCTGTAATCAATGTAGATCAATCTTCCAACACAAGACAATTTGGAAAAAGAAAGTTTGACCTGGAAGGGCAAACAGAAGGTATTTGGTACAATTTAAAATTCACTTACCATTTGTCAAGAATTTCACATCCTTTGATTCAAATATTTCTGCCATCTCCTAAAAGAATAATTCTAAAAATGAATTACAATTAATGAGTTTCCTTTCCCCTTCCTGTTTAAATATGCAAGTCACCACTATTACCCCTTAGTTTCCCCAAAATATAACATTAAAATGACTTTCTGTATTTTTTAATTTTGTAGTTTTTTCTATCACCTTTTCCCATTTTTTAGTTGTTCAGAGTGTCTTAATGACTTTAACAGCTATTAAAATTGTATTATATAAAATGCAACATGTTTTGTTAAAAGCTTCTAAATGGCAAATAATGTTTATTTTCCTAAATTAATACAATGTATAGCTCAACATGCTATGTGTGTAAATATGGCATTAATGATAATTTTTCCATTGCTAAAATCTAGCCCAGGAAAACGTTTAATAGGGAAAAATAAACATTTACTTATAGCTCAATAGGCAGTGATTCTAATCATTTCTGCTGTTTGTCAGAAACACATTTTGATCAAGGAAACCTCTCTCCCCTTCAGCATTCTCACTTGCCAAGTGAAGAGCTTGGATGTAATGACCTCTAGGAACTCTTCCAGGTTTAAGAGTCTGTTTACTGATTTCAGTTCAAATTGTTATTAGCATTTCACCATCCCTCTCTGCAATTGAGCATATAGAGTACTTTCAAGGGTATATAAAATATTTATGCCAGTTATTCTACAGAACTCAAGTGTTCTTCTGGGAGACAGCTCGTCCAAAGTCAGCATATGTGACACAGTGTGCCATTTGACTTTGAGTTAGTGTATAAGACAAATATGTCCTATTACTGGCATTTCCTCATGATTCCATTATAATGATTTATTGAGTTGCAACTTAATGGTAAAGCTGCTCTCTTGTCTAAGACATACTCTGCCAATTTTCATACTTTCATACATACTTTGTACAACATCTAAGATATGCATTAAACCTTATAGACTGTACTTCAAATGAATATATATCAAGACAAATTCAAAGTTTGTTAAGATAATCTTTGTCTCTTGATTACATACAACTAGTTGCTACTTCCAACTGAAATGTAAGTAGACATCATTTATATACATATTTATTATATATTATGTACGTATATTTAAAAATTTGACCACCTGAAGAATGGGGTAAGCCATGCAATACATGAGAAAATGAGTGGTTGCATGTGAGGAACAAAACGAGAGTAGAGAGACTTGAATTTATCAGAACTCAAGTTGAAAAATGAAAAGCACCTTGACAGAAAGCACCACTCTTCCAACTCATGCCTCCACAGGAGAGGAGAACAAAAATTAGGAATGTGAAATCTGTATTCTGCATATATAAAAGAAACATTACATTATTCTCAATCATGAAAAACCAGTGAGTCTTCCTGCCTTTTCCACTCTTCACAACAAGCAGACACACATGTGTACACATACCAAATCCACAACATATAATATTTGATAAAAATTTAAAAGTATAAGGTGGTCTAAAGTTATCAGCTGCCATAAATTCAGGTAGTTCAGGCACTTCATGCAAGTGGCTGTATTAATATCTAAAACATTTTTCCTATAAGCAAGTCAGTAATCATTCAGCCAAATAACAGTTATTTAGTAGTTGTTTGCTTTTTGCCTTATATCATGCTAAGTGCTAAAGATATGGTAGTTAACAAATCCTGGTTACCATAAGTTTGCCATCAATTTAGTGAGAAATGTACTTTTATAATATACATATCTAGGTTAATAATTAGGAAATATGATATGTAAATATATCAAGAAGAGCCCAACAAAGCCTAAGAGACAAAAGAAAAATATCTAGAGAAGAGATTGCTAAGGTTAGACATAAAGGACAAATAACAATTAACTGGATAGAAAAAGAGAAAAAACTCCAGACTGAGGAAACAGCAAATATAAAGAAGTCAGAGATCAAAAGAGCATGGCTGGGGGAAAGAGACGAAGAAGAATATAGCTGTAGGTAAAGGTCTAGAGATGGGTCTTTTGGGTCATATTAAGGATTTTTGGCTTTACTGTGATGACAATAAAATTTCAGGCTATAACATGACTATATTTCCACTTTAAAAACATCATTCTGGCTTCTCTGAAAAAGAAAGTCAGGTTAGATACTTTGCGATATCAGTGAGGAGGCTCTATAGTAGCTCAAGTGAGACACAGAGATAGCTCGGCTTAGGGATGTGGTGGTACGAATGGAATTAGGGGATGCTTTCAATAAACATAAAGGACATAAAATTAAGGAAAGAGAAAAGACAGGAATAACTTGGAAATTTAATGCAAGCTTCTAAGTATAGGATAGTGCCCTGTATTGACAGTAGAAACAGTAGAGATTAAATATATTGAGAAGGGTGTGGGCAGAGACAATTTTAAGGTTTGGTTATGTTTCTTTGAGATTGTCACGTGATATTCAAGACAATTTAATATATGTGTCTAGATCCAAGATGTAGACATATGAATCACTGATTTTTACATATAACTGAAGCCCCGGAAAAGGGTAAGATCAAATCTCTGTATTTCATATTTTCAGAGCGTGGTAGAGCATGGATTCTGGCATCAAAGTCATTCGTGCTGTCTAGATTCGAATCTTGATCCTAATGTTTATGAGCTGATGTATCTTGAATAAGTTTATTAACTACTCAATGTTTTAGTATTCTCATTTTTAAATTGGGAATAGTGATAGTATATATCTTATGGATATTTGGGTAGTACATCATTAGTTGAAGTATATTAAGTACATAGAATAATGCCTGGCAAAAAAGTAAATGCTCAATAAATATTAGATTGTCATCGTCATCATCCTCCTCCTCCTCATCTCCTAGAGAGACTATTGAATGAAAGAGGCTTAGAGACAGAGCTATTCACCACACTCATTGTAGTATGTCTCTTTTAATGTTTTTATTTTGTTCTACTATAAGTGGGTCACAAATTTCCATTATTTTCATCACACTAAAAATGATTAAACCATAATGTTTTCTATTTATTGAATTTCAGTATGTTTAGTAGCAGGGACTTACAGGCAGTTGTTGAATAAAGGTTTTAAGAACTTTAATGAGAACTAAGCCACATGCTGTCTTGATTAACCAAGGACAAGAGATTAGTGGCACCATTGCAGGGATATGCTTAGTAACAATTTTAATTTTTCATAAAGAAGGATCCAAACTTCCTACTGCTAATCTCACATCCAGATTTTCTTTTTTAAATAAATTAATGAAAGTCACTGGGAAAAAAGGAGACACCAAGAAAGAATAAATTTATAGAAGAGTTAAGTCAAAACGTAGAAGTCATAAAACAAAGTAACCTGGAATGTATCTCGTCAGAAAACACATGGCAGTCGTACAACAATGTCCTGCCGCTCAGCCACGGCAGCCATCAAACAGCAATCTCAGTGTTCTGCTGCTGAACACAAACCTGGCCCTAAAAATCTAAAATCAGTGCTTCAGATAGCTTTGGAAAATGAATGTATAGAGCTCATATATATATTATGACATTACTTTGCTATCATCAGTGATGTGTTTTCTCTTCATCTCAGAGAAAAGGAAACAGAAAAGGAAAAGAGACTAAGTGACTAGTACAAGTCCAAGTCACTGAGGTAGAAAGTATGGACTAGAATTCCGATACACCAACTGCTCAGTCTCGTGCTCTAGAGATAATTCCCATTGCATTTCAGGCGGTAGCTGATCTATTTATTTTTTTTATGAGAGAAGACAGATGTGTGTGATACATAAATTTTCCTAATAAAAGAAACAAATGAATTTGCAATTGACATGGTACTACATGTAGAAAACCCTGAATACTCCACCAAAAAATTATTAGAACCAATAATTGGATTCAGAAAACAATCATGTTATAAAATTAATACACAAAAATATGTTGCATTCCTAGATACTAACAACAGATTAGCAGAAAGAGAAATCAAGAAAACAACTCCAATTACAATTGCATCAAAAAGAATAAAATGCCTAAGAATAAACCTAATCAAGGTGAAAGACCTGTACTCTGGAAACTACAAGACACTCCTGAGAGAAAGTAAAGAAGACACCAATAAATGGAAATACATCCCATTATCATGCATAGGAAGAATTAATATTGTCAAAATGGCCAATCTACCCAAAGCAATTTACAGATCAATGCAATATCTATCAAAAGACCAACAGCATTTTTATTTGAACTAGAGCAAATAATCTTAAAATTCATACAGAACCACAAAAGACCCTGAATAGCCAAAGCAATCCTGAGAAAGAAGAAGAATACCAGGGTATAATGTTCCCTGACTTTAAGTTATACCACAAAGCTACAGTAATCAAAATAGTATGGTACTGGCACAAGAACAGACTCATAGATCTGGAACAAAGTAGTCCAGAAAAAAATCTATGCATATATGGTAATTCATATATGATAAAGGAACAATGAATATACAGTGGGAATAAGACAGTTTTTTCAATTAATAGGGTTGGGAAAACTGGACAGCTACCTGCAAGAGAATGAAAATAGATTACTGTCTAACTCCATACACAAGATTAAACTCAAAGTCGATTAAAACCCTAAATATAAGACATGAAGCAGAAGGTTCATAGAAGGACTGGTGGTTACCATGCAGGAGAGGTTGAGATAGGTGTATAGGAAGGGGGAGTGGGATAAAGAGGCATAGAAATCATAATCATAAGGTAAGTTGGTCATGGGGATGGAAGTGTAGCCTGGAGAATATAGCCAATGGTTCCGAACATCTTTCTGTATTGACAGATAGTAACTTCACTAGTTGGGGTGAGTATTTAATAAGGTGTGTAACTGTTGAACCACTGTGTTGTATATTTAAGAACCAATATAATATTGTGTATCAACTATACTTCAATAAAAATAGAATAGAGAAAATGAAGCTTATAAAAATATTTTAAGCATGAACCCTCAAATAACCCAATACCAACAAATTAATATGCTACTTTAACACTTCATTTTTTTTGCTTGTTTTAAATCTCTGTTTTTTAAGCTTCCCAGTTTGTTCTTTTGAAGTATCTTATAACATAATATCTGTTTTTAATAAATACATTTACATGGTAAAAAAGTAAATAAAAGAAAGAAATGAAGTGTTCCTACAGACTGAGTCACTCATCTTCTGGTTCATTGATTAAAGGTGGAGCCAGTACAATTATTACACTCATTTAACAGATTCAATGTGAGGCTCAGTGGTGTGAATCTGACATTCTCCAAAATGCTGCTTCTGATGATAAAAGGAGTCCTTTTGCTTTATTAGGCTTTCAGTAGCTTTACTGAGACATAATTAGCAAATAAAATTGTCAATCTTTTTCAGCTTTGTTGAGGTATAATTAACAAATAAGATTGTAATACACTTAAAACGTACAATGTGATGATTTAATATGTGTATATATTGTAGAGGATTCACACTATTGAGTTAATAACACATTTTTTTACTATAGTTGATAATGCTGTATTGTATAATTGAAATTTGCTAAGAGTATACTTTAAGTGTTCTCACCAAAAAAAAGTCAATATGGTAGAGTGATATTTTAAACTTCATAGACTAAGATTTATAGGGATTTTAACAGTTTGTGGAAAGCCTGGTCTTTCTGAAAGGGAACATATATATATCCTGGTGAGAAGAGAAAAGAGAATTTAAGTGGAAATTTTAAAATATGGTGTTTTGGCATTTTGCTTCACTCTTTTGTCATACCTAGGCCCCACCTTCATTAATCCCCTTACATTTCTTCCTATGAGCACATGAATGATGCCTAAATACCTTTTGGAATTAATTAAGGATCTCACAATTGACATGACATTCATTTTATTTCAAAATATAATATCAGGATTGTAAAAATTACAATGATTTAATATTTTTTTGTTTTACAGGAGTGTGGCACTTAAACCATAGTTTTCCTCTTTCTTGAGTGTCAGCCTTGTAGAGAGCCTTATTGTTTTTTCTCCCTTCTCATTATCACCCTTAAACTGTACTGAAATGAACTCTAAGAACAAGATTCTGTCTCTGCCAAGTCTGTCATTTTTCTTTGCCAACTCTTTATTTTCTAGCATGTAATTTGTTCCAACATAATGCAAAATGTTCCCTTGTACCTTAGGAATAACCTAGACATAATAAGTTATTCAAAACGTTAACTGGATCTCTTAGATTTTCATCTAAGTTAACTTTCTTTTATTTCTATTTTCTTTTTAGATGTTCCATTCTGTGCACTATGCTTGTAAGACACTTCAGATCCTTTGGGAATTTGAGGGTTAAGGAGATAAATAAATTACCTATATTATTTTATAAGTTTTGACATTTAAAAATAAATTTGTATGTACTACAGGTAGCTTAATGCATAGGCTAATACTGAAGACCAGTAAGGTGTGAGGTTGAATACAGAGGGCAGAAGCTGCTGACGTTGTGATCTAATGATCAGCATTCTCCTCCTGAACAGCTCATACCTACAATACGCTTCCACTTTCAAAGGCTAGTGATCTTTCTGGTCTTTTCTCTCAATATGCAAGCAAGATTTTTTAATTTTGTACCTAAGCTTTGGAATAGAAGAGATATGTTCATAGAATGCCATAGAGTAGATGTACCTTTTTTGCTTTCCATTAAAATTCCTTTTCCCTTCTCTAATTGTGAAGAAAATTACCCTTGGCTTATTTAAATTTCAATCTTCCTTCAAAATTCTATCACACCACATTTTTGGTCCTTATTCAAAAGCATTCATGGGTTTGCAGGCAGAATGTTCATTCACGATTTTTCACAGTAGCCAGAAACTATGGAATCTCAAAAATTGCCACTGCAGAATGAACAAATGCAGTGTGGTACGTTCACATATAGGAACCCATACAACAATGAAAATGAAGGAATTGCAGCTACATGTAGCAACATGGAAGAATCTTAGAAACAGTGATAAATGAAAAAAGCTACAGGAAAAAGTACATACTTGGTGATTCCTCTTTATGTATATTTAAAGCAAAATGTATGTTTTATAACAAAACTCTGTATTTTAGGTAGGTAAACCTACATAGTAGGTAAACCACAAAGAAAGGTGAGGAAATTATTAATAATAAATGTTAACATATTGGTGACTATTGAGGAAAAAAGAAGAGGTTATAATTAAAAAGGGTTATATGGAAAGACATGGTGCCCATCATCATCATAGTATATTCATATACTTTAAAAAATATTTATTAGGTTGTGCATACTGTTTTATTTTATATGAACATTATTTTTCAAAATAAAATATTTTGAAAATAAAAAGTGTAATGCACCCTAAAAAGTAACATGTTTGTTTCTTTGTTTTTAATGTTTTCTATAATAGAGCCTATGTTCCATGACAGTGGAAACTGCTTTGCTCAGCATTGCATACTTTACATCCAGCATGTAACGTGCTTCTTTTTTTTGTTGAATAAATGAACAGGTGGAAGTATTGGCAAGTAATAAAAATTGTGTACACTCCAAAAAGTCTGAGTATGCATTTTTTATTATCAATAAAAATTGTCCAAGATTTATATCAAGCTGAAAAGCTTCTGTACAGCAAAGGACACCATCAGTAGAACAAAAAGACATCCTACAGTATGGGAAAATATATTCATAAATGATGTATCTGATAAGGGGTTGACATCCAAAATATATAAAGGACTCACGCACCTTAACAAACAAAAAGCAAGTAATCCAATTAAGAAATGGGCAGAGGACATGAATAGACACTTCTCTACAGAAGAAATTCAGATGGCCAACAGGCATATGAAAAGATGCTCCACATCGCTAATCATCAGAGAAATGCAGATTAAAACCACAATGAGATATCGCCTCACACCAGTGAGGATGGCCAATATCCAAAACACAAACAACAATAAATGTTGGCGAGGATGTGGAGAAAAGGGAACCCTCCTACACTGCTGGTGGGAATGCAAATTAGTTCAACCATTGTGGAAATCAGTATGGAGGTTCCTCAAAAAACTCAAAATAGAAATACCATTTGACCAGGAATCCCACTCCTAGGAATTTACCCTAAGAATGCAGCAGCCCAGTTTCAAAAAGACATATGCACCCCTATGTTTACTGCAGCACTATTTACAATAGCCAAGAAATGGAAGTAACCTAAGTGTCCATCAGTAGATGAATGGATAAAGAAGAGGTGGTACATATACACAATAGACTATTATTCAGTCATAAGAAAAAACAAATCCTACCATTTGCAACAACATGGATGGAGCTACAGGGTATTATGCTCAGTAAAATAAGCCAAGCCGAAAAAGACAAGTATCAAATGATTTCACTCATATGTGGAGTATAAGAACAAAGAAAAAAAAAAACTGAGGGAACAAAACATCAGCAGACTCAGAGAACCCAAGAACGGACTAATAGTTACCAAAGGGAAAGGGACTGGGGAAGATGGGTGGGAAGGGAGGGATAAGAGGGTAAAAGGGGCATTACGATTAGCAGACGTAATGTTGGGGGGGCATGGGGAGGGCTGTACAACTCAGAGAAGATAAGTAAGTGATTCTACAGCATCTCACTACGCTGATGGACAGTGACTGTAATGGGGTTGGTGGGGGGGACCTGATGAAGGGGGTAGTTTAATCACCATAATATTGCACATGTAATTGTAGATTAATGATACCAAAATAAATTATTTTAAAAAATTGTCCAAGATTAAAAAAATTAAAAATCAAAGTAGTTTTCCAATAACCTTACTAGTTGAACTGAAGAGTGTGAAGAAAGAAAAAAATGGCAATTACAGTGTTGAGTGTTGAGGCCGCCATAGGCCTCTCTGAATTCTGCATGTCTTGCAAGCAGCAGAGACACTGCCTGCTTTTCTTCCAGACTATCTTCTAAATAATGCCTGTTTGTCTTCCTTCTGAGCCAGGGGCAGGTTTGCGTACTGCCCATTATAATGGATTGGAGGTTCCAAGCTCGGGATTCGTCTCCTGTAATGCAACCTGGTCTGTTTCCCAGTTCCTCCCGATCCTCCTCATATTGCTCTGTGGGGACTGGAATGCGAGTAACTGTCAGAAATGCTGATACTCTGCTGACTGCCTGTGTCCTGAACAATGAACTATTCTCTCTAAAACAGGAGCCTTTGCCTTCCAGCATCTATGGAACGACCTATGGCAGGCTAACTTGTCAGCTTTCTGAAAAGTATCAGACTCTTCACAGCTTTGACACACAGATATCATCTTAGGAAAGGCCTATGACACCAGAAATCCCAGTGGAACAGACCCACACTGTAGCTAATTTTAAAATTTATATTTAATACTAATTCACTAGAAATTCTGGCAATGTGTTGAACAAATAAATGTATGTACTATTTCTAAGGAAGTGTTGCAAGTTGTCACAGTAAAACTGAACTTTACAAAATAAGTGTTTAAATGAAGTGTGATGGTGAAAGTGGAAAAGAACAATGGAAGCATTTCTGCATGATTTTCCTGTTACTTATGAACAATGAGTATTAGATTTATGCCTAAATATTAGATGTATTTAACTAGTTCTTGAAAAACAATGTGAAAATTTGATTTCTTGAATGAAGTCCTGAAAAATTGTATTTCTCTATGTGCAGTATGCAGTATGTATTCACACCTAATGCTTCACCAAATATGTCAAAGCTAAATGTGTCCTGTAGGATATTACACGGCAGGTATTTTGGACATGAAAATGTCAAAACAACAGGAAGCCAAACTGCAAATGCTTTTATTTTATTTTCTGAAAACTAAAATGACTTGAAAATGAATATAAATACTACTTAGAACTACTTAAAAATAACAAAATAACTTTTGTAAAAATTATGGATGTTTCCATTTTACTCAGGGTTATTAAATACTCATTATCTAATTAACTCTAGCTATTGCCACTGGGATAGTCCCTTGATTTTGTTTGATGGCCTATTAGTCTCATGCCATAATACTTTAATATTAGAAACAATCACTAAAAATAATGAGAATGGTCCCTCTGTGCCAAGCTCTAAGTGCTTTATATGTCTTATGCCACTTAATCTCTAAGCCTACATAAAACTATTAGGTACTATCAGATAGGAAATAACAGATAATCACATCCTTAAATCATATTTTTTTCAAAAAACATTTTATTATAATGTCCATATTTCATTTTCACAATTTGGTAGAAAATTGTGCTAATAATTCAAAGCCCATGGAACTGCCTCCGTGTGGGTCAGGTGGTTTGTTATGCCGCGTGATAAATGGTTAGTCGTTTCTCTCAATTGCGTGCAATACTTTATGGAGGTTATCGAAAGAGTGATAACGTTGTCAGTATTGGGAAAGCACCCAGTAATGCCCTAGGCCTTTGAGATGGTATGGCCACTTACATTACTGAGGGACAGTTTTATTTTTTTTATTAAGGTATCATTGATATAAACTCTTATGAAGGTTTCACAAAAAAACAATGTGGTTACTACATTAACGCCTATTATCAAGTCCCTCCCCATCCCCCATTGCAGTCACTGCCCATCAGTGTAGTAAGATGCCACAGAGTCCCTATTTGTCGTCTCTGAGATACACAGTCTTCCCTGTGACCCCACACACACCATGTGCACCAATCATGACACCCCACAATCCCCTTCTCCCTCCCTCCCTACCGGCCCTCCTCCACCACTCCCCTTTGGTAACCACTAGTCCCTTCTTGGGTCTCTGAGTCTGCTGCTATTTTGTTCCTCCAGTTTTGCTTTGTTGTCATACTCCACAATTGAGGGAAATCATTTGGTATTTGTCTTTCTCTGCCTGACTTACTTCACTGAGCATAATACTCTCTAGCTCCATCCATATTGTTGCAAATGGTAGGAATTGTTTCTCTCTTATGGCTTAATAATATTCCATTGTGTATATGTACCACCTCTTCTTTATCCATTCATCAACTGATGGACACTTAGGTTGCTTCCATATCTTGGCTATTATAAATAGTGCTGCGATAAACATAGGGGTGCATATGTCTTTTTGAATCTGAGAAGTTGTTTTCTTTGGGTAAATTCCTATGAGTGCAATTCCCGGGTCAAATGGTATTTCTATTTTTAGTTTTTTGAGGAACCTCCATATTGCTTTCCACAATGGTTGAATTAGTTTACATTCTCACAAGCAGTGTAGGAGGGTTCCCATTTCTCCACATCCTTGCCAGCATTTGTTCTTCCTAGTCTTTTTTATGTTGGCCATCCTAACTGGTGTGAGGTGATATCTCATTGTGACTTTAATTTGCATTTCCCTGAAAATTAGTGATGTGGAGCATCTTTCCATGTGTCTGTTGGCCATCTGAATTTGTTCTTTGGAGAAGTATCTGTTCATATCCTCCACCCATTTTTTCATAGGGTTATTTGCTTTCTGCATGTTGAGACATGTGAGTTCTTTATATATTTTGAATATTAACCCCTTGTTATACGTCATTTACAAATATATTCTCCCATATTGTAGGATGCCTTTCTGTTCTCCTGATGGTGTCCTTTGCTGTACAAAAGCTTTTTATCATGATGTAGTCCCATTTGTTCACTTTTTATTTTGTTTCCCTTGCCCGAGGAGATACGTTCAGGAAAAAGTTGCTCATGTTTATATTCAAGAGATTTTTGCCTATGTTGTCTTCTAAGAGTTTTATGGATTCATGACTTACATTCAGGTGTTTGATTCATTTTGAGTTTACTTTTGTGTATGGGGCTTACACAATAATCCAATTTCATTTTCTTGCATGTAGCTGTCCAGTTTTGCCAACACCAGTTGTTGAAGAAGCTTTCATTTCCCCATTGTATGTCCACAACTCCTTTCTCATATATTAATTGACCATATATGCTTGGGTTTATATCTGGGCTCTCTAGTCTGTTCCATTGGTCTATGAGTCTGTTCTTGTGCCAGTACCAAATTGTCTTTATTATTGTGGCTTTGTAGTAGAGCTTGAGAGGGAGCATTATCGCCCCTGCTTCATTCTTCCTTCTCAGGATTGCTTAGGCTATTTGGGGTATTTTGTGGTTCCATATGAATTTTAGAACTATTTGCTCTAGTTTATTGAAGAATGGTATTGGTACTTTGATAGGGATTGCACTGAATCTGTAGATTGCTTTAGGCAGGATGGCTATTTTGACAATATTAATTCTTCCTATCCATAAGCATGGAATGTGTTTCCATTTATTGGTATCTTCTTTAATTTCTCTCATGAGTGTCTTATAGTTATCAGAGTATAGGCCTTTCACTTCCTTGGTTAGGTTTATTCCTAGGTATTTCATTCTTTTTGATGCAATTCTGAATGTAACTGTTTTCCTGATTGTTTTTTCTGCTAGTTCATTAGTGTATGGGAATGCAACAGATTTCTGTGTATTAATTTTGTATCCTGCAACTTTGCTGAATTCAGATATTAGATCTAGTAGTTTTGGAGTGGATTCTTTAGGGTTTTTATGTACAATATCATGTCATCTGCAAACAGGGACAGTTTAACTTCTTCCTTGGCAATATGGATGTATTTTATTTCTTTGTGTTGTCTGACTGCTGTGGCTAGGACCTCCAGTACTATGTTGAATAAAAGTGGGGAGAGTGGACATCCTTCTCTTGTTCCCGATCTTAAAGGAAAAGCTTTCAGCTTCTCACTGTTAAGTATGATGTTGGCTGTGGGTCTGTCATATATATGACCTTTATGATGTTCAGGTTCTTGCCCTCTGTACCCATTTTGTTGAGAGATTTTATCACAAATCGATGTTGAATTTTGTCGAATGCTTTTTCAGCATCTATGGAGATTATCATATAGTTTTTGTCCTTCTTTTTGTTGATGTGGTGGATGATGTTGATGGATTTTGTAATGTTGTACCATCCTTGCATTCCTGGAATAAATCCAACTTGATCATGGTGTATGATCCTCTTGATGTATTTTTGAATTTGGTTTGCTAATATTTTGTTGAGTATTTTTGCATCCATGTTCATCAGGGATATTGGTCTGTAATTTTCTTTTTTTGTGGTTTCATAGAATGAGTTTGAAAGTATTCCTTCCTATTCTACTTTTTGGAAATCTTTATGTAGTGATTTTTCCTTTCTCGTTTCTGATTCTCTTTAGGTGTGAAGAATCACTTTTTTTCTTGATAAGTTTGGGTAGGGGTATATCTATTGCGTTTATTTTCTTGAAGGAACAGTTTCTGCTTTCATTCATTCTATTTTTTTATTCTTCTCGATTTTATTTATTTATGCTCTATTCTTCATTATGTCCCTCCTTCTACTGACTCTGGGCCTCATTTATTCTTCTTTTTCTAGTTTCATAAATTGTGAGTTTAGACTGTTAATATGGGATAGCCCTTTCCTGAGGCAGGCCTGTATTGCAGTATACTTACCTGTAGATGTCGGTTAGGTCCATCTGTTCTAATGTGTTGTTCAGTGCCTCTGCCCCCTTACTTATTTTCTATCTGGTTGATCTGTCCTTTGGAGTGAGCGGTGTGTTGAAGTCTCCTAAAATAAATGCATTGTATTCTATTTCCCCCTTTAATTCTGTTAGTATTTGTTTCACATATGTAGGTGAACCTGTGTTGGGTGCATAGATATTTATAATTGAGTGATGTTGGCCTGGTAGAATGAGTTTGGGAGTATTCCTCCTCTTCTACTTTTTGGAAAACTCTAATGAGGATGGGTATTAGGTCTTCCCTAAATGTTTGATAAAATTCAGCAGTGAAACAATGTGGTCAGGGGGTTTTGTTCTTAGGTAATTTTTTGATTACCAATTCAATTTATTTGCTGGCAATTGGTCTATTCAGATTTTCTGTTTCTTCCTGGGTCAGCCTTGGAAGGTTGTATTTTTCTAGAAAGTTGTCCATTTCTTCTAGGTTATCCAGTTTGTTACCATATAATTTTTTCATAGTATTCTCATAATTCTTTGTATTTCTGTGGTGTCCATAGTAATTTTTCCTTTCTCATTTCTGATTCTGTTTATGTGTGTAGACTCTCTTTTTTCTTGATAAGTCTGGCTAGGGGTTTATCTATTTTGTTTATTTTCTCAGAGAACCAGCTCCTGCTTTCTTTGATTCTACTGTTTTATTCTTCTCAATTTTATTTATTTGTGCCTTAATCTTTACTATGTCCCTCCTTCTACTGTCTTTGGGCCTCATCTGTTCTTCTTTTTCTAGTTTCATTAATTGTGAGTTTAGACTGTTCATTTGGGATTGTTCTTCTTTCCTGAGGTAGGCCTGTATTGCAATATATTTCCCTCTTAGCACGGCCTTCGCTGCATCCCACATATTTTGCGGTGTTGAATTATTGTTGTTATTTGTTTCCATATATTGCTTGATCTCTGTTCTTATTTGGTCATTGATCCACTGGTTATTTAAGAGCATGTTATTAAGCCTCCATGTGTTTGTGGGATTTTTCATTTTATTTGTGTAATTTTGATATGTGTGTTTCATACCTTTGTGATCTGAAAAGCTGGTTGCTACAACTTCAATCTTTTAATTTACTGAGGTTCTTTTTGTGGCCTAATATATGATCTATTCTTGAAAACGTTCCATGTGCACTTGAAAAGAATGTGTATACTGTTGCTTTTGGATGGAGTGTTCTGTAGATGTCGGTTAGGTCCATCTGTTCTAATGTGTTGTTCAGTGCCTCTGTCTCCTTACTTATTTTCTGTCTGGTCGATCTGCCCTTTGGAGTGAGTGGTGTGTTGAAGTCTCCTAAAATAAATGCATTGTATTCTATTTCCCCCTTTAATTCTGTTAGTATTTGTTTCACATATGTAGGTGATTCTGTGTTGGGTGCATAGATATTTATAATAGTTATATACTCTTGTTGGACTGACCCTTTTATCCTTATGTTATGTCCTTCTTTGTCTCTTGTTACTTTCTTTGTTTTGAAGTCTCTTTTGTCTGATACAAGTACTGCATCTTCTGCTTTTTTCTCCCTATTAGTTGCATGAAATATCTTTTTCCATGCCTTTACTTTCAGTCTGTGTGTGTCTTTGAGTTTGAAGTGAGTCTCTTGTAGGCAGTATATAGATTGGTCTTGTTTTTTTATCCATTCAGTAACTCTGTGTCTTTTTATTGGTGTATTCAGACCATTTACATATAGAGTGATTATCGATAGGTATGTACTTATTGCCATTGCAGGTTTTAGATTCGTGCTTACCAAAGGTTCAAGGGAAATTCCCTTACTCTAAAAGTTTAATTTAACTTCCTTCGTGTACTATTACAAATACAACCTAAAGTTTCTTCTTTTTCCCTCGTTTTTCTTCCTCCTCCATTCTTTGTAAATTATGAATCATATTCTTTACTCTTTGTCTTCTCTTGGATGACATATATTTAGTCTTAGGAATACTTCCATCTATAAGAGTCCCTCCAGAATCCACTATAGAGATGATTTGTGGGAGGTAAATTCTTTCAGCTTTTACTTATCTGAAAATTGTTTAATCCCTCTTTCAAATTTAAATGATAACCTTGCCGGGTAGAGTATTCTTGGTTCAAAGCCCTTCTGCTTCATTGCATTAAATATATCATGCCACGCCCTTCTGGCCTGTAAGGTTTCTGTTGAGAAGTCTGATGATAGTCTGATGGGTTTTCCTTTGTATGT
The DNA here is from genome assembly GCA_029783875.1 of Phataginus tricuspis. NCBI lineage: Eukaryota > Metazoa > Chordata > Mammalia > Pholidota > Manidae > Phataginus > Phataginus tricuspis. The sequence goes on along the minus strand of JAQQAC010013566.1, from coordinate 2,891,227 downwards.
GATCTTTTTTCTCTCTCTAGCTGCTTTTAAAAGTCTGTCTTTATCTTTGATCTTTGCCATTTTAATTATTATAAGTCTTGCTGTTGTCCTTGGGTCCCTTGTGTTGGGAGATCTGTGCACCTCCATGGTTTGAGAGACTATCTCCTTCCCCAGATTGGGGAAGTTTGCCACAATTACCTCCTCAATGACACTTTCTATCCCTTTTTATCTCTCTTCTTCTACTGGTACCCCTATATTGTGAATATTGTTCTGTTTGGATAGGTCACAGTGTTCTCTCAATATTCTTTCATTCTTAGAGATCCTTTTTTCTTTCTGTGCCTCAGCTTCTTTGCAGTCTTCTTCTCTAATTTCTATTCCATTTACTGTCTCTTCTACTACATCTAATCTACTTTTAAATTCCTCCATCGTATGTTTCATTTCAGATATGGAATTTATTAATGATCACCAACCTAAATTCTTTTCTGAGTTCTTGAATATTTTTCTGTACCTCCATAAGCATGTTTATAATTTTTATTTTGAACTCTCAGGAACATTGGTGAGTTCAGTTTCATTTGGCCCTCTTTCTGGGGTTTGTGAGATTTTGGTCTGAGCCATTTTCTTTTGACGTTTCATATTTCTATGTGGTGCCCAGTAGTGCACAGAAAGTCCAGTTTCTGGAGCTGCTCATCCCCTAGAGTGAGGTTGGGGGTTGTATGGGAGCAGAGCTGGGGCCTGGGGAGAGGAAAGATGTTTCCTGATTCCTGTCTTCGGTGCCTGTCTCCAGTGTCAGAGCCAGTGGGCCAAGCACACACGTGTAAACCTCTGAGCTTTGCATCTCTAGCTGTTGTAGGGAGGGCCTCCCCCTGGCTGGCCTGATGCCTGCACAGTGACTGCTGGTTTGCGCATCCGTGCCTGCAGGCCAGTAGGAAAGTTTCACAGGATGTGTGTCACATTGGGGGCCTCAGAGCTGAGTAGGCAGCCAGGGATATGGAGCACCTGAAGCTCCTCAAGGTCCCCAACCAGGTGGGCAGAATGCACCCAGAAAACCTTGTCCAACCACCCCTCTCCAGCACAGTAAGCTCCGTGCAAACCCTGCCCCTTCAGCAGACTTCTCACTGCTGGGAAGCCTCTCACACTGCCTGCTTTTCCTCTGACACAGAGCGGCTGGGTGTGGATCCCCTTCTCCACAAATGGCCGGAATGTCAATTTCTCAAGCACTCCGCCTGTTTGAGCTCCCCAACGTCCAGAGCACCACACACTATAGGATTCTGCTCACAAAGCAGATCTCCAGGTCTAGGTGGTCATCAGTCCCAGGCTTCCACCCCCTCCCCTTGTCCGTTTCTCTTCCTGCCACTGGTGAGCTGGGGTGGGCGAAGGGCCTGGGTCCTGCCAGATTAAGGCTTTCATACGTTACCCTGTTTTGTAAGGTCTGCTCTGTTCGTGAGGTCTGTATGCAGTCCAGTTCAGCCTTCTTTCTCGTTGCTGTTTTAAGGTTAGTTGCATTAATTAACTATATTTTTGTACTGTTTGTGGTTTTGGGAGGAGCTCTCCATCTCACCTCTCACACCACCATCTTGAATTCTGAGATATGATTACTTTTTAAATACAATTTTGCGCAGATAAATTTACTGGTAAATTTGGTTATTATTTGGAAATGTTTATTTTTATAAATAAGCAGATATTCCTTATTATCCTCTATGTGAAAGGCATTTATCATTATAGAGTGAGGTAAGCATGAGGTATTACATCTCTGTTATTGAATTTAGTTAAAAATGCTTAAGAATTGTTGCTATGTCATTTGATGTATTTTTCTAAATTCGTAAGAAGGATGGAAAAAATTATTGGATTGTTGCCAAGTGTTAACAGACCATTATTTGCACTGTTATTGCTGAATACTAATGTTGGGGCTCATACTAATATGACTGTGGAATTGAAGTTAGGATGTGATTCAGAAAGCTATAAGGATGGGCAACAGTAGAATTTCAGTGGACGTTCCTGATAAAAACTTAATTTGGCTTAAAGTTCAATATAAGCTGCTCAGTTATATCCAATATAACTTATTTGCCTGAGACCTCTTTGTGTCATTGAAAGCTCTAAGACCTTTTCTTTTGCACCTAGAAGTCCCCAACGGAGCAAACTTTGGGATGAGTAATTGTCCTTTCCTCCCTTCAGTATGTCAGCACTTCAGGCTTCTCAGTGTGCTGACAGGCCTGAGGCCTGATACAGGAGGAAGGTTAAGTTTAGAACCTGGTGCTGTTTCATTGTTTTTGTCTGTTTGTAGCTTGAGAATGGGATAATGAATTGCAAAATGACTGAATTCATTCTACATGACAATATCATAACCCTCTGGTAGCATTTTTACCCTTCATTTCTATGCATTTTCCTGCGTTCCAGTGATGGGAACTCAGAAGCCAAGATAATTCTTCCATTTTTCTTCTTCTATGGCCCCAAGCCATGGCTTCTGCTCATCCTCACTGAGCAGAGCTGTCCTCTCCTTGTGGTGCCCACTACTGCTGCCATTGCGCTTCATGGGAGTAGACCTTACTTTGGGACACCTGGAGTAAAACATTCCCTTATCACCTGGTAAAATCTTAACCTGTGGTATAAGATTGTGTGCGATATGGGCCCAACAGGAATAGAAATAAATGGCTTCAATACATCTCCCAAACTATATGTCATTAAATCTTAAAATTCCCTGTTGTATATCTCAACAGTCCAAGTCAAGTGGAAATGTACCAAAATCAGACCAGACCTCTTCATCCTCAAAGTTCTGAGTCCAATTCTACCTATGGCTCTCCCTTTCTAAGGAGATATAAAAAAAAATGTGGTAGAATAGTACAATGACATCATTCAAGAGTGAAAATAATTGAAAACTACACACATCAACATATATGAATCTCAAAAACATACTGAGCAAAAGACTCAGAAGTATACATAATACAATTCTTTTTATATAAATTTCCCAAACTAAAGAATATATTGGACAAACTAAATAGATCATATATAAACAAACATATATTTAGGCAGAGTAAAAATATGTTGTCTAAAATATATGCATAGATGTAAAATACGAAGAAAAGCAAAAGGGATGATTAGCACACAATTCAGGGTTGTGGACTTTTCTTGGAGATGGAAAGGGATGTGCTCAGACAGGGGCATCTAAGGGCCTCCACATAATGTACTTGTTCTCTGCCTCAGTGGTGAGAAAGTCACTTTTCATGCTGACCTTTTGACCATATGTGTGTATTCATCCATCATCTTTTTTCTTTACCATATTGCAAGATCTAAAACTGGGTAAAAATATAGAAAGTAAATCTTCCCACTCCTTGGGATTTACCCAAAGAATACAACTTCTCAGATTCAAAAAGACATATACACCCCTATGTTTATTGCAGCACTTTTTACAATAGCCAAGATATGGCAGCAACCTAAGTGTCCATCAGTAGATGAATGGATAAAGAAGATGTGGTGCATATACACAATGGAATATCATTCAGCCATAAGAAGAAAATAAATCCTACCATTTGCAACAACATGGGTGGAGCTGGAGGATATTATGCTCAGTGAAATAAGCCAGGTGGAGAAAGACAAGTGCCAAATGATTTCCCTCATTTGTGGAGTATAACAATGAAACAAAACTGAAGGAACAAAATAGCAGCAGACTCAGAGACTCCAAGAAGGAACTAGTGATTACCAAAGGGGAGGGTGTGGGAGGGTAGAAGAAGGGGATTGTGGGGTGCCATGATTGTTGCACATGGTGTGGAGGCATCATAGGAAAGAAAAATGTGAATAGAATTCTTACAACAGTTGTTGTTTTAATTGTTATTGTAACTTAGTTCGTATCTGCTATGGACTCTGCTATAGAATTCGTTGGGCCTTTGAAAAAAGCCACTGCTTTTTCTCTTTTTTAAACAACTCAATTAATATTTGTTTGATGTTTCCAGTGGAGAATGCTGGTTCATGTGACCCCCTTGAGTCAACCCCAAGATGCTCCTGCCAAAGGTCCAAAAGAACCAATATATAATTGCTGAGCTTCTGGGTTTTGACCTGCTAACTGGACTTCATATGTTGTTTGTTTTCTCATCATATGTTCTGATTTTTCATTTTTGTTTTATTTGAGGGAATAAATGCTGAATAACCTCACTGTGCTAGCCGAATGCCTGCCATGTGAAAGGCATCTAGCTCACATGGGAGGAAGATAAGAGACTTGGAACCTACAACAAAGTATGTGGGTTTATTACTACTAGGGAAAAGATGAGACAAAAGCATTGACAGACTAGATGTGGTATTTGTGCAGGACGACCTTGGGAGAAATGGAGTCAGAAACACAGAACCTCGAGATTGTATCCCTTATCATAAAAAATTGAGGGACTAAAACCAGAAAAGGACACTGTATTTTTATGCTCTAGTATGAAATCTCTGTGGTGTGAGCTTTGCTTATAATATCCTGTGTAAAAAAGAGTCCTAAGTTACATGGATTTATTTATTTACTTCTTTTAGTTAAGATGAACTGAATGTGTCAATGAAACATTTCCACAATTTGTCAGAAATATTCCAGTTACCATGGTGTTGCCCTGCTTCTTTCTACCAAGCCTACTGCAAAGATTCAGGTAATTTGTAAACTCCACAGTTCTAGGGGAATCGTGGTCACATTAATATAATGCCCGTGGTATTTATTGGATTTGTGTAGTGTGGTGGCCTTGGGCCCCTGAGCTCTGTCTTACAAAACATAATGAGAAATATCCAAATAAGTTCAAATCCTATAGAGCACTTTGTATCCCACAAAGTGGGATGGGGCCTGCTATGGACTGAATTGTATTTCCCATCCAGATTCATACACTGAAGCCCTCACCTCCATGTGGTTATGTTGGAGATAGGGCCCTAACAAAGTGAGTAGGTTTAAATGAGGTCATAATGATGGAAACCTGGTCCAATGGAGCTGGTTTCCTTAAAAAAGAGGAAGAGACACCAGAGATCTCTTTTTCTTCCCACACATGCTCAAAGAACAGGTCACGTGGACACGTGAGAGAATGTGGCCACCTGCAGTTAAGAGTACAAGCTGCAGAATGAGACCTACTTTGCTTGAACCTTGACCGTGGACTTCCCAGGCTCCAGAATTGTGAGAAATACACTTCTATGGTTTAAGCCACCCAGTCTCTGGTATTCTGTTATGGCAGCCTGAGAAGACTACTATAGGAACATAAGCTCCTGCATATAAAATTTTACTAATCATTTTTAGATACTTAGACTATTCCCTTCCTATTTCCCGCCATCTACTTGCAACTTCATAATACGTATCTTTTGAATCCTTAAAACCCCCCTCAGATGACCTCTCTTCCATAATGCCTATCCTGATCTTTCCATGAATGTCATCATACTTACAACTAAAATTAACAGCATGTTTTTACCACTCATACCTTAAGTTCCACTGGCCTATGTGTGTGATTCTGAACATTATCATTATTATGATTATCCCCTCAGTAAATGGCAGCTGCTCAGATCATCAACTTTTCTTTTCCTCATACTGCATATCTAATATATAGGTAAGATGTTTTAGGGCTGGGCCCACATATTGCTCAAGGCTGACTAAGATCCACTTCCATTTGTTGACTCTCAGCCACCATCCCATCACTTGGACAACTGCAATAGCCTGCTAATCACACATCTGCTTCCTCTCCAGCTTCCTCACAGACTAATCTTTTCATAGCAGCCAGAGTTACCTTTTCAAAAAGTAAGTCATGTAACACCCTCACCTGCTCACCCGCCAGTGTTGCCATCTTGCTGCAAATCACTATACTTGTCTCAGTAAAGAATCAAAAATTGTCAAAACAAGGATTACTTAATCAGCCTTGTTCATTTCACAAATAAGTGACGGAGTCTCAGAGTGGGCAGGAAGCCACACTCAACATATTAACTGCAAAACTATAACTATGCTTGCCTCCAAGGCCATCCTTTTGTCACAACCTATAGGGTACATTTGTACAATTTTTCCTTTTAGTTAGGATAAAAGAAAGAGAATCTTTGAGAAGGCAGAGATTAATAGAGGTAAACGCCTTGTTGAAGTACAGAAATTTACAATGAATATCTTTTATTCTGGTTTCCATAATCTATCTGAAGAGCATGTTTTCACTATGTGTTTGTTTTTCATGACAAATTAATTAATTCATGTATTTCATACAAATCATAGGCATGATTGATAAGTTGACATTAAATTCATTTGTTCATTCACTCAAATATTATTGTATTTCTACTGTGTCCTAAGCATTATTCTAGATATTGGGAAAAGGCAGTTAATAAAATGCAAAAATATGTATAAGTTCAGGCAATTAAGTACAACTAATAATTAATTGACTTGCAATTTTTATCTGAAAGAAATCATAATTGAAAAAGTAAATACTGATTTATACCTCTACAATGGATAAAAGAGACAATGGGCAAAATAATTCAATAAAGTATGTATGTAGTATGTTAGGAAATAGTAACTGTTGGAAAGTAAAATCAAATAGGGAAGAGCTACGGATAATTTTTGGTGGGGAGAGGGGTGGATTTTAGGTAGAAGATCCAAGAGAGGTTTTAGTGACAAGCGACGTTTTCCTAAAAATCTGAAAGAAATGCAGGTGTGAGCTATGTGGATATTTGAAGAAGAGTATTTCTAGCAGAGTACAGCCAACACAAAGGTCTTGAGGCAGGAGTGTGTCTGCCCATGTGGGGAATGACAAAGTGGGTCAGTGAGGCCGAAGCGGACAGAACAATAGGGAGGTGATGCCAGAGAGGGAAAGAGAAACAGGTCACATCACATGTCACAGGTTGGTTTAAGGACTTCAGCTTTTCACACAGTGAGATGGAAACTGCTGGACGGTTCAGCAGAGTGGCGTGATCTGCTTTTCTCTTTCATAGGCACATCCTGGCTCCTGTGTGGAGAAGACTGAAGTTGCAACAGAGGAGAAGCTGGAGACCAGGCTGAGACGATTGTAACAGTCTGGCACCTAAAACGTAGGCATTTCAGATCATCTCCACACACAGATCCTTTCTAATGCCATCGACAGTCACACTAAGAGCCTCCTAGCCTAATGTCCTCCAGGTAACTGGCCAAGTTCATGTGCCTCTGGCAGAAGCCTCCTGCCTGGGGAGTGTGGCCCGTGGTGCTGGCCTCAGCTCTCAGGCTCAGACGCTCACCAAGCGCAAGGCTTGCCAGTCACTGCTTGTCTTCTTCACAAACCTTTTATACTAAGTTTATTAATTAATTAGTTAATTTATTATTACGTAATTTTAAATAAACATTATGTAAATAAGTTAAATATGTGTACAAGAAGAGAGTTGTTGTTTGTATGAATGTCAAATGAATTGATAAAAGTGATTTGGTTTAAACATACTGTTGAATTAAGTAGGGAAGATGACTTTAAAAGATTAAGGAAGGGAAAAATCTAGAAAGATGCTTTACTCAGATTGCTTTGAGTCCCTAAAGTGTTCCCTTTAAACTAAACCAAGCAGATGGATTTGTGGTGTGTGTACTGTGAAAAAGGTTAGACAGTATCTAGTCAACAGGTACATACATAAAAGGCCTTGAGCTAGAATCAAAATATTGGTAAATATATATGCAGTTACTAGTTTAAATTAAAATAAGATATCTAAGTCTTACACATTATCTTTAAATGATTCTATGCTTTAAATATACACTTTTCATTATTCAACCTGCAGCCCCTACTCCTGATTGCATCAAATAGGAGTGTTTCTACTTAAATGCTTAATGACAGGCTATTAAATAAAATTATAAAAGTTAATTGTTTTAAATTTTTATTTTAAATTAATCTTAACTGAAAAATTAAGCAGTGATTTATTCATCTACAAAACATGGAACAATTGATGCAAGTCTTCGCCATTGTTGGTAATGCTATGCTCAGATATGCCTTAGCTAATTGGAAACTAAACTTTAAATCAGAATTTCTATGATTCAGTCTTTCCCCATAGAAATGTGTAAAACTAACGAACACAAATTCTTATTTAATGAACATTAAAAATGTGTAAAGTTAAGCCTCCCAAATAAAAAACAAATTTGCTGGCTCCCCATAATTTTCATGTGCATTTTATATCAGAATTATGAATTATAAAATTATATATTTAAAAAACATGTGGAAGCTAAAAAGTTTTAGAATATAGAAAGTGATACTTTAATGGCTAATGTTTAAAAATTTTATATTTATATGTGTGTTTATTTCTCACAATCCTTAAGAAATATTATGGTCCTTCACAGGCTCCTAATTGAGGGATAATCATGGCAATTATCCAGTAAGTGATCCAAATGCAATATAAATACTGTGCTCCTGGCCTCATCACCATCCTCTCATTTTTGGAGTGAGTAGATAAATGCCTTTTGTTGAATTGAATCCACCCGTGAACCTCAATACTTTCCTAATGCTTCCAAGCTCAAGCTGCTAACAATCATTTCTTTCTTCCCCAAATCTAACAATTTCAGCACTCACAATTTTTGGTAAATAATGTCCTATATGATGTTTAAATAATTAATCTAGATTATATTGTAACTCTATCTAGAATAAAAGTATACTGTAATGATGAACTCAATCTAGAAAATAAAACATTTTGGAAAAAGAAATAGACACCTTTATGACACCAAAGCAAAAATGATCATCAATTTTTTTTGGACTCTAATATTGAATCATTGCTGATTTTTTAAAAGCAGAGATGTAGAGGTACCCTGATTTAAGATGAGAAGCTAACACTAAAGTGAAAAAGTAAAGTCCAGAATCTCTCAAAATATGTATGCTGCAGAGAAGCCCTAATAATCCAATTTGGAAATACATGGTGGTGATGTTATAAAATGAATTGTCAAAAAACAATACAGGATTCTAGGAAAAATTCAGTTAGCTCACATAATATATGACTTCCTTTACTGCTAGTTCTCTTCACTGAGTCAGAAAGCCAAGTAAAATAATATATTGCTATTCAAACCCATTGATTTCTGTGTGTGTTCCTTCTTAAAATATTAAGTATCATGAAGAATTTATAAATGTTAACATTTCAATAGAATAAAATACTTTTTCTATTACTTAGTTTTACTAAGCTTATTGATAAAATTAAAAATAATTTTCAAATGTTTTGAAGTGACTTTCATATCATTAGATATACTAATTAAAACTATTATTATTAAAACAAGAATCATCAAGGAATTCTACCTGTCAACATTTTTAAGAGTTAAGAAATGTTATGGATATAACTGTAGTCTTATCATTAATTCAGAATATTTCCCTTTGAATATTTTTCTGAATATTAGAATATTTTCCATAGTAAACAAATTCTATTTGTGTGCCTTATCTCTGATAATTTTTTATTTTTTATTTTTAAATAATTGTATGTGTGGTGGGTATAAATGACATTTAAAAACATTCTCAATAGAAAAATGATTTATAAATCAGTTTACAGAAGATTGAAAAGATCATTGTTTAATACTAACTTTATCTATAAATAACTGTAAAAAGAAAAAAATTGTCCTCTGTCCTGTTTTTGCTCCGGCATCTGTGTCTTCTGCTCCTCGCACTTTGTAGAAAACATTGCGTTGTAAGGCTGCCGTCTTTCTGGACGAGGACAAGGGTCAAGACCTTCCTCAATGGAACCTCTTCCCATACAAGTCTGAGTGGAAGGAAAACCAACTTCCAAAAAATTCTCTGGTGTGTTGGGTGGAATGTAGTGGAATCGGTGTCTTGAGCAGGAAGCCAACTTCTTTTCTCTTTCTTCTTCTGGAATATCTGCATAATAAATCTCACTCACATTCCTTACATGTGTGTCCAAGCAATTTTCGTCTGTCTTCTCTTTTCCGAACTACCACAATATGAGGAAATTTTTTAAGCTAGTCTCTCTTTCATCATCTTTAAAATACGGCTCCACAATGCTTTCTGTTTGACTTTATCTTGTTTATCACTACGAGTGTTTGGTGTCTTTGGGGTAGCTGACAATTCCTCCTCTTCATCTGCTACTTGAAGGAAACCATCTGCCAAACAGGATTCATATTCTTCGTGTGTTGTCCGATCAAACATATCTTCCAAGCTGTCATTCAATTGTCTTTCTCCCTGTGGACTTTTTTCGCCCTTCTGCTCGTGCTTCTTGATTTTTAGAAGCGCAGTTTCACTAACCAATGTACAGTCCATGTCCACTGTCTCTCCTCCTGCTGATGTTGACTGACTGCCGTCCTTTGTATCTATTGCTGTAATGTCCATTTTATCCCGAGAGAGGTCTGCCCCTGCATCTATACTCCACCGGGTATTTTCAAAGGATACATTTTGGTTGTTTTGTAGAGACTTTGATTTAGAATTCTACATGGATTTAACTGAACAACTGATGCAAGTTCACACGCTCCACGACTGACCTGGTTACTTTTACTGGCTCATGAGAACCGGCGTCCTTCAAGGCCTCGACAAGCTTTCACGTGGATGTAGACGGGTATTAAAGAGAGGGCTTTCTTCCTTTATTTGTAATGGTCTTTTATTGTCTCTCTGGTAATTCTTTAAGTGTAAAATAATATCAAGATGATTTGTTCTTAAAGAGATTAGCAAATTAAGTTTATTAGCTAGCTTATCTTTTTTCTTCAAAGGGATATGACTGCCTGGTTAGATATTTAACAAGCATGAAAAAGGCAGATACAGAATGATTCATTGAAAGTTGCAAATAGAGAAGACCTATGTTTTATTTAGGTGGTTCTTCTATATCAGTCTTTATGTTTGCAGTGAATAAACTCTCATGCAAATTTGTTTAAGGAGCAAACATGAAATTATAACTGTAACATGTGCTTGCAGCGCCCCGCTTCTCACCCCTTTGGTCTGCCAGATCTTAGCGCAGCTGCGCAGGTCTGTCCCATGCACGTTGCCAGCTTCCACCTCCGGGCCACAGGGATCTGCTTTCCTGCCAATGGGCTCTCCATGGACACGACCAACCTCCCAGCCCCCATAGGCATAGCCCAAAAGTGCAGAGGATTAGTGCCCCTGGGGCGGCCCTCATCCCAGGGGAAACAGCCCTTGACAGAGAATGTCCTAGCTTTCTGGTCTGTGGTGAAAAAACTGTGAAGTATGTACTATATGGTCCTTTGGAAAGTCCCCAGAGGAAGTCAGGGCCAAATGGTAGCCAGCCCATAATACACCCTTATTAGCTTTATCCTTTCCTTACTTCAATCTCCCATTTCTTCACTTCTGCTTCCTGAAATCACTTCCTGTCTAAACTCCCTGGGCCTAAGACCATGTTTCATGCTCTGCCTCCAGTGGAATTCCAAGGATTTAGGACACAGAACTCTTATACAAAAATTTCATCAGGTTCTCACGGGGTTTGGAAGAGCATGAAGAATGCACTAATCTCTCACAAACGCCTCTCCTTTACCTCCTTCTCTTGATGGTTTCTCTCACTCCTCTCACTCTCTCTTTCCCAAAGCTGGGCAGTTTAAATCTCTTTTTGGTTTGTTTATCATCTGTAAATCCATATAATCAAGGTCTCACCTTCTAGTCCAGGCAGTTTATAAACATGTATTACTAAACAAAGACAGTTTTGCCCATAAGCAGAATTTTGGTGCCATGTTAGGTTTTAAATGGTATGTTTTATATATAAGTAGATATCTTAAGATAAAATTTATTTCTATCTTTCAGCAACATCTTTATTCCCTTCCTTTCCTATGATGATTCTAGGAGATAAAATAACATATTTTTTCCAATTCTTTACCTATAATTTAATTGTAAATTCAGTGATAACAGCTATTATTTACCATGTACTAAAGAAAAGGAGACAGAATCTAGTCATGCAGAATTGACCAAGAGTTTTCAACTGGAATGACATATCTAATTAGTTGGAGGCTTTGGACTAAATCACTGTGCTGAGTAGAATTCTTGGGGCAAGTCTGGATTAGTGAAAAAAATGGGTCAAGATCCGTTAGTGATATCTACCAGGGTTGACCAAATTAAAATGCCCATAAGCTAGGCATTTGCTCTTCCTAACCAAAATGGACTGGAAAGAATATGGACTTTAAATCTGAAAAATATGTTTTAATTATAGTTCCACCACTTACCATGTAATTAAAGTAAATTGTTTAACTTAACTTAAACAAACCTCAGTATTTTTATGTGTAAAACCAAAACAATAATATCTACTTCAGAACAAAGATTAAATCCTATAATGTATGTGGCAATGCCTGATAGAATTTTTACTATATAACTAAACCCAGTTAAGATTAATGGAACCTAATAGCTTTACTTCTTCACCAGGGTAGATAGCCCAGGGAAACACCTAGACAGGGCTAATAAGTGCCTTGTCACAATTTTAACAACTTATGGCTGTCAAAAATGCAGAAGAAAAACAGAAGTAAACCCAGTGAATCACTGAACGAGTGATTAGTAAGTTTATTGTGCACAGAACAAAAAGCCGTTTTGCACGGCAGGAGCGCTCAAACCAGAACGTGGCCTGGGGCTCGGGCTACATTGTTACACGCAGCTCAGACCACGAGGAGGCCGTAGTGACTCTTTATTCCTCACAACAATTAGCTACAATATTAGATTTTTCTTAAATGAAAGGGGATTGGTTTGTGGTTACTTCATATCAATTTTGGAGAACAATTTAAGTTTCCCTTATGATTTTCAGAGGTATAAGCAAGAAGTGATTCAGGTCAAAGTAGTCTCTCTTGACTTGCAAAATAAACTAAATTAAGTTTTGCTGGTATGACTAACCAGCTCAGGGAATTTTCAGGCCTGGTCTCCATTTGTGTTTGACTGTAACATGGCTATTTGGTCCAGCATACATATGCCATCTGCTCTAGACAAATAACTGTACTGAATAATAATAGGAGAACCGTAGAGAAATAAATAATTGAATTATTTAATAAAGAGTTTATCTTCTAACGTAAACCTTTGCTACATTCCAACGTTTGCAATCCTTTTCAAATATTTTCTTTAGACGACTCAGATTTTGAGGATGTTCTTGAATTATTTCTTATTGTACAATTAATCTTTTGTTTCCAGTGCAGGCTCAATGATATAGAAACTACTTCTATTTTAAATTTCAGCTTCAGAAACCCTAACAGGAGATATATTTAGCTGCATTTTAGGATAAATATAATGTTTATCATGTTGGAACACAATAAATGGATTTTTTTCCTATGACACTGTATAAACTAAGTTTTCCTATGCTTGTACTCTTTAGAAAAATATCACCAATACTTCCTTGTTTTTCTTCCCCTAAATGCTGCATATCATTTTTTTTTATAATTTATTTTGATATCATTAATCTACAATTACATGTGCAATCTTATGGTGATTAAACTACCCCCTTCATCAGGTCCCCCCCACCAACCCCATTACCAGTCACTGTCCATCAGCGTAGTGAGATGCTATAGAATCATTTTGATAGCATTCTTTCTGTACAAGTCAATAAGATGTTAATAGATTTTTACCTTGGATATTTTTATATATTAGACTTTCAATGGTTAATTAGGGGACCATGAATTATAAGGAAAGATTACTTTAAATTGTTTATTAATCATCAGTCATGACCCCATGCTCAGAAGATCCTACATAGAAAGTCCTCTAGGCATTTAAAAACAGACAGCCCTGTTATGGGGCTTAAAAAATCAGCTGCCAACCATATGCCACATTAATAGAATGATTTAGTGTGTCATCTTCCCTTTGACTTCTGGCCTGGGACCCACAGTCTGTAGTTTGCCACCACCAGCCCTGCATGAATTTTCATATCCAGTTAATACACAAAGTTCTCTGATTTTCAGGGCTTTGATGTCTTTCAACCATTTATTAGTTTCCTAGACTTTGCTCTGGACAAAACACTCCTTGCTAATTACCCCTTCTGGAGAGAAATGCCAATGAGCTGTCCGAGCCCAGCTCACTGCTGCCACCTTCTGGTCTTTAGTGTTAGTTCTGACTTCCCCACTCCTACCCCGACCCATCCCCTATAGGCTTTCACTCTTAAAATGTGTTGCTTGGTAAACTTGGATTTAAAAAAGACTTATTTTGAAATTAAAAGCTTGAATCTTTAACGGGAACATATGTCCCTGGTTATCTTGATATGCTATTGTATCTAAGGATTATTTTAAGCTTCCCATACTGACATAATGTAGTCATAACAATACAGCTTTCTTTTTCTCATTTTGACAAGCAAGTACTCTGATGTAAATACTGCTGAATCTATTTCTAAGTTATTGTATCTACTGTCCTAGTTTAAATTTAAATTATGTACCAAAAACTTACAATCAGCTGGATAGTTCCAATAGGTTATAACAAGGCACTTAAATGTGGACAAGCATTTCATGAGCTAAGGATAAGAGCGTTGGTCTAATGTGACTCAAACTGGCTCACAGGCTCAGGGCCAAGGACGGATGTGACGTGGGTAGACAGCTAAGGAAGCTACTCCAGGCTCCAACGCAAGCCTCCCACTCACTCTGTGGATGTAACAGAATGTTTCTCACAGAACCATGGCTGTTATTATATCAGAAGTGTGGAAAACATGGAAAGATAAGACAGAAAAGCATCAGTAATGTCAGAAGAATTCTTGAGATTTTTCACTCAATAGTTAAATAGTGAATCTAAGCCAGGGAGGATATTTCTTCCTTGTGAGAAAAGAACTTACTTTTGACAAATGATGAAAGTCTCAGAATACTGTCATTATGAACATCAGCTCCTCCAGCAGAACTGGAGATCCAGTTGTACTGTCCCTCCAACCAGTGCAGAGCCTCAGCTCTATCACTAGAAGGTGGATCCCAGTAGGGGCTCATCTCACCCTCTCAGGAGTCAGGCTTCGCCCAGCCGCAGCTATGCAGACCAGGGGAAGTGCCCCTGTGGGCTGTAGAACCAGTAACCGCCTTCCTGAGTCAACAGCAAACAAGTTAAGGAAAGATTTGTAAGTTCAGATGCCTGGAGGGACCAGGTTAGTAAGCTAAATCAAGAAGTGATTTCTACTGGGCATTTTAACTATAAGGAAAAAGTTTAAGTGTGTGAAAAATGGTAACTGACCTCAGTGTTTAAGGACAATATAAAGTGACAGTGAAGGTCACCAGGTGAAAAAAATCACTGCATTTACCTGCGTGAGCATCCCCAGGTTTTGCCATTTAAAAACATAGGCCAAGTATAATAGAGGTTTTTCTTTTAACAAAAGTCAATAATTTAATTATTTAGGTGAATTCTCCTGATTTTTAAGAGTTGACAAAGTGATGCTTTAAATCAGCATGAGAACCAAAGGGGATGTCACATCCTGACAAGCAGCCTGTAATTGGCACTCTGGGAATAAAGGCTGTGCTGTTCATAAATCATTACCTTCTCAGGGCTCTGCTCATTTAGAGTTTATTCTGCGATGCCTCTTGGATTTCTCTAACTTCTGAGTGCCTGACTCTGAAAATCTGGTGTGACAAGACAGGACTTGAGCTGACACCTGGACCTTAGGAAAATAGAGCAGGTTTAGAGTGAAGGAGGCGTCATCTGAATCCAACACAGCTCTTCAGAAAACTGTACCGGGATTTGGGCCCAGAGCCTTAAAATTACAGACACCACAGTTTTCCCCAGAATGCCTTCCAAACATTTCTTAATGCTGATCCTAATAAGGCAGGAGTAAGCTGGTAATAAACCAATGTTTCTTTCCTGACTGCCCATCTTTTTTTAGCCTTTTCTTTCATTTCGCATCATTAAAATATAATAATCCTACATCCTATAACGCTAATAGGAAATTATTATAGACAAATTGTTTCCTATATCCCGTGTTGATAATAATGTCTAGATAGGCCAGATTTATGATAGGGATTATGGTTTGTGACACACATTCATGTCAAAATACCATTTCACTGATGGTTCTTGCACCTCTATGCTTGTCCACAAACCATGTAACTGTCTGTTGGGACACCTTTCTCCATAGATATCTTGCATTTCTACATGTCTTATCAGAGATGCATTAACTGTCTTTTCTTGTGGATAATCTCTTTGTGGATGTTTGTCTAGTGAACAACCCTGGCAGACAGAGACAGTTATCTCTCTCTGAAACGAAGGCCAACCATCCTTCTGCCCATGACAAGAGATCCATGTTCCCAAGCTGAACACCCTATAATGGAGACTTCCACTGAGCCCATTCACATCACGCCTGTGAGACTTGAACCAAAGAAAACTGGCACACATATGCTGCTGCTCATGCTGCTGGCTGTATCATAAATAATAAATTTCTTTGTGTCAGACTTAGAAGTCTTGTGTCTTCTGCCAGTATCCATGAAGCTGTTGCTTTCTACCTTACTAGCTTCCAAGTAAGGTAAAATCTCAAGTACTTCACAGTTCTTGACAGTACCATGCCTGTAGCTGAAAACCAGCCACTTACATGCAACTTGTCCTAGGAAAATGCTTGCATTTTCTCCTGCCTTGCCTCAGCCGCCCTGGAAGTGCTGATCTCAGACATCATTCATCCTTCCAGGTTACTGTTTGCTTTTGGTCCAGTTTGCCCTTTCCATCTGTCTGACCTGGGATTCTGCTATTCTTTTGCAAACTAGACTTTGCTGGCCTCTACCTAGTAGCCATACCATTGGACTTGAATCAGTTCTGTTCTCTATTTTTGCTAACTCTGCATGGCAGTGACCCATGACAGGGGCTGTGGGTCACTACAGAGGTTGAAATAACACTTACTCTTTTTCATTCTTTTGCAAAAGTGTGGAATAATTTAGTGCCAAAAATATATGTTCGTGATAGCTATTTTCTGTTTATAATCCAGATATCAATCATGTTCTTGCTTCTAATGATCTAGACGAGGTTGCCTCAACAAACTTTCTTTAATTTTTTCCATAAAATCTAAACAATGTTCTTTCAAAACTATCTGCATCCCTAAGGGTCTTGTGTCCTCAGGTCCTTCTCTGACTCCGACTTCCTGACTGCTGGTGCCTCACTTTCTGTTCTGAGTCCTACAGTTTCTTTCTCTCTGTCCTGACATGAACCCAAATGTGAAACTGATTCCCGTGTCTGGTTTTCACTCAAGGGAGGAAACGCCATGAAAGACCAACACAGGTGGACAGGATTCAGTGCAGACTCGAAGACAGTTCGTGCCACAGCAAAGACACAGGGCTTAGTCCTTGTGTTCCCCTTGTTATATATAGAGTGGTCATCGCACCTGTGTAAGTGAGTGTGGTGCCTGCGTTCAACGTGCATCGCCCTCGGACCTCCTCCCCACCTTTCTCTGGTGTGCTCTGAACCCTGGACACTGGGAACTCACCACTCAGCTTCTGTTGCCCACTGGCTCCCCATTGCCTTTAGCCAATAGGAGGCAAGAGCCGGAGATCAGAGGATAGAAGACAGAGGGCAGATTACTCAGGCGCCTGCTCCCTCTCGATCTCATCATGGTGCAGCAGAAGCCACCTTACTCCACCACAGTCCACAGGGCTACTGTCCAGTGGCCTCTCACACGGAGGGCTGCTGGCCCTTTTAGGCAGCACATGCTACCGGCTTCATGTTGCTCTTACACTCTGGGTGCCTCAACTGTCCTGATGGATTCCCTGGCCCAAAGTTCTGAAAATAGGCCCATCATTAAACCACCTTCACTTACCTTGGTGTGTGTGACATCTGTTTCTTTCTGGTAACCTTCCTGATACATCCAAACACTGGAAATACATTATTTCTAATCCCGATTTTCCAGTAAAGAAGCTGAGGCTCAGGAGGATTGATTGGTTTGCCGAGGATCACTCAGTCCCTGAGAGGAAGACTGATGACGGACAAGGAGTGAGCTGTTTCCCAAGCCCGCGCTGGTTTGGGGCTGCCTCCCACACGGTGTTCGTGATTCAGTTTAATGGATAGGTTTTAATAGCAAGTATGCTTCAAAATACTTTTCTAATCAGGGTTGAATTGCTCCTGTAAACTTCTTCATGTTTTGTAGTTGAATAATAATGAAAGCTCTGTATGAATTTCTATAATCAGGAAGGATATACATGATTACATTGAAGAAATAATCATTCATCTTAAAGAAAGATATAGTCCAGATATCATTCAATTATCCTTTATGTTTCCCAAACAGCATATATTTCTCAGGCTAAATAAAGCAGAATCTAAAGGCACGATTCTGAAAAGCATTCTCACTTAATGAACCAGGATTAAAAATTTAAAAAATGGTACACATAATTATCCCTACCTGTTCATCACTTTACCAAGAAAAACTTAGATACGTGTTAGAATGCAAAGTGATAAAACAAGTAATAGAGTATCAATAAAAGATATTCTTGAGAATGATTTTAATTTTGCTTTTACTAGAACCTTCTAAGGACGTCTAGGACAATCTGGAAAAAAAACCATCATGTTGGATTTCAGGCTGAAATGAAACCTGGTCTCACTAAGTTGTTCAGGAACACAGATTACATCACAGTTCTTTGCACAACTATTGAAGAGATAAATGTCTTTGCTGACAGGCTGACAGATACTGCAGACATCTTGTGAGAATGTGTAAAATTAAAATCGGTTCCTTTTGATTTTCTCAGTCATATTTAGTGCATCTTTCAGTGTATTAATATTCTTGCTTTCCTCTAATCCCATGCCTAATTTTACTTGAAATGATTTTTTAAAGAAATTTAGTTTATAAATTGGCCATTTTTATAATAAATTTTATCATGTCACTTTTTTTGTTCCTTTATGTATATAGAGTGAAAATATATTGTTTCCTAATATACTTAGAGGGAAAAACAACGCCCTCTCTTCTGGTGGTAGTGCCAGTTACCTACATATATATATATATATATATTCCAATACATACATACACCTATGAAAAACTCATAGGTACCTTGCAAACATGATAACAGCTCTGAGTTAGTTATCTATGCATAAGGGTGACTTTTAGATGCTTGTTTTCCCTAAATGTATTTTTTAGACATTTTGGGGAAAACAGAAATTTAAGGCTTTATAAGTAGATTTTGTCTGAATTTCCTGCCACATCTGATGAGAGGTCTGTAAACCAAAATGTTCAACAGAAGCAATGTTGAAAGCATTTTCAATAATAAATGATCAAAAGGCATGGCAAATACAAGGAACACAAAAAGGGCCCCTGAAGTACCATTAGACGGGTATAAAGTATCTGTGTCAGGAGCAGTAGGACCCCAAACAGCAATTGTGGAACACTTTAAGCACAATCTCAGGGACTGGAGTGAGTCATACGAACATCTATCTTTAAGCCCAATTTACCCTGCCCTGCTCATGTTATCCTGACTTCAACAGGACTTCACAGTGGGACACAGCAAGAGCGAGATGCTGTCAGGTCAATGTGACAGGAAGCAAAAAGCACTCACTTTTGAAAAGGACAACTCAGCTGCCTCTTTTCTAGCTTTTGATGTTCCTAAAAGTACTGAAGGTTAGACTGTTCCTTCCAAAAAGTACCTGCAGACTGTGCCTCCAAATTGCCTCTCAGCCCTTGCCATCATGTTTTCTTGTTAGAGCATGATATGACCTTCTCTTTCCTTTCATCCTGTGAGTGGTTATACCTGTGTTTCTTTGCTTAGGAGAATGTGTGCAAGAGTGCCTACTGGTGTGCATATGGGTATGGATGTCTCTGTATGTTAGGTAGATAGATAGATGATAGGTAGATAGATAGAAAACCTTTAGAAGATCTGAAAAGTACGAATACATTTTAACAGTTTTTTAGAAGTAAAATAGAGTATACTATAGCTTTGGTTTATATACAAGTTTTTTATTTTCATTTTTTAATTAGGATGTATAAGCCCTACCATAAACAATGCTTTCTTTTTATTTTGTTGTTAGTGTCACATTTATATTCTATCTCCTGACTCTTCATTCCTTCCTGGTTTCAAGATACCTCCTGCAGTTCTATATTTTTTTCAGGAAGTTAGCTTTCATATATTTCAAAGTATACAAATAATCACAGCTATAAAACTGGGAAATCAAGAGAACAAAACACAGAACATAAACAAATTTCCTCCTAAAAGTAACATTATTGAATAAACAATGAAGTATAATTTGCTTTAATTTCTTCAGATCTCACTGTCACTGTAAAAAGAGATTTATTTCATATTTTATTTGAGCAATTGTCAGGACATTTCTCAGGATTCCAAAATAATTCTTAAGAAAGTTTTATGGGGTACTTTTCATAGAGTTGATACTCAAAAATTGCTTATTGCATATTATTGCAAGTATAGTAGAAATAGTAAACACAAATACACATATGATTGAAGGTATAGCTTTTCATATAAAAAATAAAAGCACACAGACATTTTAAACTAATACAATCATTTGAGTTCCATCCTGAACAGGAAGAATATCCTTTGAGACCTGGTGATACTCTTCTATGTTAAAAGCTGAAAAAGTTTCTTAAAATTTTAGAAAGAGATCCTTGAGATCAGCTAGTCTATTGCTTTCTTAGGTGCGAAATATTTGTTCAGTTGAAATCTTACCCAGAACCATAAACAAATAAAAATATGTCTGTTCCATTTGAAGTGGGAATCGGAGACCTGTAATACTGTCAGACACACCCTACATCGCCCTTCCCTTCAAGCTGCCAGTAGGGCAGGCTCTCTGAAGTTTCAAGGAACGAAACAAAGGCTAGCAAAACCCTCCAGACTTGAAAGCTCTGTTCAAACTCCACTGATCTAGACCAGCCTCCTGACATCATGATCTCACAGAAGATATGAATTCCACTGAATATAAGTCTAAAGCCACTGCCAATTAATGTGAAAGTCAGGCCTACAGACTCAATTTTTTACATTCCTATATCAGTTCTTTCTATTTTCATTTAATTAGCTTCAATATTTAAATTTCAATCCTCTATTAATACATATTGTATGTATGCTCATTTGTTTAAAAATACAGTTAATAATATTGTGCACTAATAGTAAGCATCCTTCTTAATTTTGTTATACCGTGACAAGAACTGACTTTACACAGCAGCCATGCATTTTAGGGAGTTAAAAGATAAACCCAAAAGCAAAACGAATCACAGTCTTGCTTCCTGCCTTTCATCTTTGTCCTTTCCCCTCTCCGAACCTTGATAATAAATTGTCTGGAATGTCTCTCAACCAGTGGGGCAGCTCCACAACTTCTAAATAAGACAGTCATGATGCTGGCGATCTATTTGAAAGTGGTGGGATGAATGGCCAAGGAAGTTTTTTATTTAATTTAATTTTTGTTCTGCTATGGCAGGCTTGGAGAGAAGACTGAGGAAGACTATGAGGGTGCCTACCCTTAGTGATCCCACAACCTAGTCCTCTAACTGACTTTAATCATGCAATCTCCAGTTGTTATTCTTCATAGAAATTTCTCTCCCATTTTTTACAAAAAACTATATTCCATTTCCACATTGTTTAGCTCCAACTGTTGGCCATGTATCCCCTGATATGCCTTTCTTTCAATCCTGTACACTATGTGAGAGGGCACCCCCCACCTATAAAAGCAAGATCATTATTATCAATTGTCTATGGACTTACTTTACCTAATTATTCAGCTTTACTGAACTTTTCCCTGACACTACTTCCTTCCAAAACTCCCCAAAAGAAAACACTCATCCTGCACCTTTCACAACAAAAAAGATGATTCCAAGAACACATTTTTCATTGTGATATACAGTTCTCATGCACATCATTTTTTAAAATGCATACTTTAAATGATTATTTTAAAGACAACAACCACGTCCCAGCTCAAGAAATCAAATACTGCCAGAAGGACCCCATGCATCCCTCCTGATTCAACTACCTCCCTCACGCTGAGAGGTAGACACTACCCGACGTGCCAAGGAAACTCACCAACATTCTTGAACCACTTCAAAGTGCATTCATGGTTTCAGAATTTTTAACTACATAGTTTCAACTGAGAATCCGAGAGAGGGCTGTCTGCGGTCATATCTCAACACTTTCCCGCCCTTCCCTTGCAGTCATACAGAGGTGGGCACTCGGGCTCACCTTACCGCTTCGTCACTCATTCCATTAATGACCAGGATGCTCTGTGACGTTTTTTCCCTCTAATGTCTTATCCAGATATTTTCGTTTTTTTTTTAATGGAAGAGTGGGTCTGAATAACTTAGCCAACTGTATTCCAAGAGAAGCAAACCATTATTTAATCTCTCAGTTACTATACCTTGATAACATCTATTCCACATACATATCCTGCCAACATTTTTAAGTAGGGTCTTCATGGAAAGATGAGGTCATCTACAATTCTAGGAAGAATAGAAAATGTTGACAGTCCTTGTAAACAATCTGAAATTGATTGAGTGAAGATATTGCTGGGCTGTGTGGGAAAAAAACCACTGAATTGAGGAATTTCAATGTGTTTTGGAGCCAAACAGTGAGAGTTCCCTCGAACAATGTTGGCAATAAATAAATGGATGCATGAAGTTCAAAGGCATTATTTTACTTGGTGCAGATGACTGACAAGTCAGTTGTACTAGAAAAACTAATATTAAGAAATGAAAGTGTCATCGATGCGCAGGTCTTTCTTAGTAAGGCGGGAGAATGAAACCAAAAAGAAATTGACAGGCTATGAATAGACGGATTCAAAAACCAAATATCAAAGAAAAAAGTCAATAGTGACAAGCGTATGAGAAATATTTTGAAGGAAAGAGATTTTTAAAGTTCATAATCCTATAAAGGATATATATCCAAATTTGCCAAGGTACAAAAGTCGAGTTGTTCCTGGTGTGACCGGCCAGAAGCATGCATGAAGATCACTGGAGTAGGGAGGCTGCAGTTCTATGAGGCGTTTTGATTGATTATGAATGATAATATTTTTCTAACAAAATCATATCAAAACAATATTTTATTTTGATTAAGTTCAGATGCAATCTTGTGATGATTCATATTATGTGTCAACTAGTTACAGGGCGCCCAGATTAAACATTACTTCTGGCTGTGTCTATTGGGGTGTTTCTGGATGCAACTAGCATTTGAATTGGTGCACTCAGGACTAAGTACGCTGCCCTCCCCAGTGTGGGTGCGTGCCACCCCACCTGCTGAGGGCCTGCACAGAAGAGAAGGCAGAAGAAAGAGGAATTTGCACCTTTTTTTCCTGTCTCACTGCTTAAAGTAGGATACCTCGTCAAATCTCCTACCTTCAGACTGGGACTTACAACATCGGCTCCCCTGGTTCTCAGGCCTTGGGACTTGGACTAAATTATACCCTCAGCTGTCCCGAGTCTCCAGCCTGCAGAGAGTAGCTCCTGGGACTTCTCAGCCTCCATAATCACATGAACCAATTCCTCATAATAAATAAATAAATGAACAAACTCACACTTCTTTTATATGATAAGCTCAAAAATAATTTATTGCTTCAGCAGAATACTGCTTTTTACTACTCACCATTTTGATATTTAGCCAAAATATTTATTTTTTTGCTTCCACCTTGAAATCATGTGGCATATCTAAGCATCATGCAGGCATCTTGGTCATGTGGATATTCTCAGTGTCTCCCCAAAGGTTAATTCAATTCTGCTCCCTCAGTGTTTTCCAAAATGAGGCCAGCATGTATGAAATGCACACCTCATGTAGAAAGCATGGCAATTTCCACTGGCATATGGATAGGTTTTACAAAAATTGTAATTTTAATTTATTTAATGTATATTAGGAAAAAAATGACTGGCACCTCCAATCCATAATTTCATCATTTAGGTATTCATGCATGTAGCTAGAAATACTGAGTCTATTTAAAGAAAAATATTACATAAAGAATACCATAGTTCAAATGTAGTTTAGCAAAAATCATGAAAGCAATTTGGAATATTGAATTATACCACAGTGGCTCCTAAAATGTTTTCTTGCTCTTACCTACTGCTCCAAATTTAGAGTTTTTCTGAAAATAAAAAATGTATATAGTTTCCCATGAAAAATGTACCAGTGTATATTACATGGAATACCTTATAAAGAAGATGACTCAGTGTATAAACTTTAACCAAGCTATTCTTGTTTCTCCTCTTGCATCTAAAACTGGGAAATGCCACCAAAGAATCAGAAACAGGAGTTTAAAAGTTTTCAAACAGTAAAGTAGCAAAAATGGTAGAAAGTGACATGTGGGGATAAACATATATGACATACTTGTACAGTAATGTGTCTAATTTTGAATAGGAAACCAAAGTCAAAAAATGAAGTAAATGACCTTGCCTTATTTTTTTATTCTTTGGAGCATAAAAAAGAGTCCTTCTATTTATGACTACATACTAGTACACATTTCACATAGTGCTTTTTTTTCAAACTATATCATATATTACCTCCATGAAGACAGTGTAGTGGAAAGATAGTAAGTATGAACTTTAAAACTGAGCAGCTACATGCTAGAGTAAATTTGTGAACTTTTTTTTAGCTAATTTCCTCATTAACACCAGAACAGAGCCAATAATAGTATCATGTTACTAGCATTGAGAGAATTAAACATGATGTAAAAAGTGACTCTATATAAAGAGCTCTGCCCAGTGGTCTGGGTGAAGCAGTGGCATGGCTACATGGCTGCAGGAGAGCAGAGCTGGAGTGGTGGCAGTGCTGAGGAGAGACTGAGATGGCTGTGTGGGGCAGAGAGGCCCAGAGACAGAGACTGGCTTGCTGCACGCAGATTCGCTCTGAGTGTACGGGATTCTAGTGATTGACTTGCCACTGTGGAAATAAAGTTGGGTATAAATGCTTTCACACCAAAAACATTCTACTGTCATTTCTTTGGTCACATTGAATCCATAGTGAACTTGTCTGGGGCTGAAACCCACTGTCAAGACAAAGTGAAAAAAACTAAAACCTAAATAGGTTAAAGAGATTTGACCAATGAAATACAATTGGTTTATGGTGCAACTAGAATCCAGGCATCTAGATTCAAAAATCTATGTTTCCTTTCTCTGTGCCTATATTTGCTCCTCAATGTGATGTTTATGCTATTTAACCTTACACCATAAGCATTTTGCCATATACAACCATATGAAATCAGAACTTCTGGAATTCAGCTGAGTAACAGCTACCTTCTGTAGTTCAGTTTTTGCATGAGATAGTGTAAGATTATCAAAGGTTCACTGATTCTGATAGGATGCAATTTCACAACTTGTAACACATTTGCTCAAATGCTAAGGCTGAGGAATGACTGTTATGATTAAGTGTGAATAAACTAATCCCTTGTTGAAGGAAAAGAACAATTCTGAGTGAAAATGCATTCATTTTCTCCTCACTTTGTGCAAGCTCCATGACCATGTGAAACAAATGAAAAATGCTGTGGAAAAGCTGAGACAAACAACTCCATTAATGCAGCTGTGTGAGCTTTCGTGCTGCTGGCTCCCTACCCAGCATCTTCTCTCTGAGAGGGTAAAAGTTCTCATTTAATACAAGAAAGCAATTTGTCCTAAGAGTCCTTGAATTAAACCTTCAGAATAAAAGGAATTTCAGGCAGTATTTGATGAGTCTTAGAAACAATGCCAGCCACACTGTCAGGTCCATGTCAATTGATGCTGCAATGAGTCCCCAAGTGCTCTCTCCTAGGGTGACCTCTGATTGCAGACAGCATTCAGAGTTGGAGGAGGATGACACTCTGGAGTTACAAGCATCCTAGAAGGATATGGGGGCAAGCTCTTTGGCAGCAAACTGCACCCTGGTCCAGTTAATGATAAACAGGCTGAACCCACTTAAGGCTTTTGATACTTTAGTTTGGTAGGAAAAAATGGTGCACTGAAGTGAGTTTCAGGAAAACAGTCAAGTCCAAAATGAAAGGAATCATTGAGACTTTTGTTTTATAAGTTAACCAGTATGTTTTCCTAATCTGGATTTTTCTGTACACAACCACTTAGATCATAAGGTCTAAAATATACCTATACTCATAAGACAACATTGTGCAGCCTACTATAAACACCTTGATGACCATGGAAAACATGCCAAGAAGGAACTTTTCTTGTTGAAAATGAAGACAATGGAAGAAAAGTAATGAGACTGGTTTTCAGATGGGGTTCATGAGGTTCTATCACATCAGTTATGGCTATGCCTTGTATGTATCTGTTTTGTAGACAATTTAGGTGGCTGAAAGGTGAATAGGACTTCCAGGAATAGAAGAAAGGAATATAAAATTTAAAACTGTTGATAAAACACTAGTGATGAAAATTAATCACCAAATTGGGTGCTCAGTTCAATTTGAATTTCAGATAGACAAGAAATAAATTTTAGTATAAGCATGTGTCTTGCCTGAGGGTTTCAGCCCTGGGCAAGTTCACTATGGAAGTGAGACCAAGAAATGGACAACAGAATGTTCTGGGGTAAAAGGCTTTATACCCAGGTTTATTCTCACAGCTGTAGGTTGAGCACTAGAATCATGTCTGCATCCAACAGTCTGCAGGTCCGTAATCTACCTCCATCAGGCCTCTGCCTAGAGCACTGGGCAGAGCTCTTTATATAGTGACTCAGTCAGTAATAGCTCATTGCCTATGGGTGTGGAAGCAGTAGCCTAGCAGTAGGTCAATTACATCATCAAGTAGTTTAGGGTCAGGTGAGGATTCTGGCCATAGAATTTCATTTTCCCCACAGTATGTTGTGAATATTGTAGTTTTCATTTTGTTTATTATTATTTAGTATTGCCTAGTATTTAGTATTATTTAGTATTTCATATTTTTGTAGTTGAGTATGTCCTAAATATTGAATGGAGCATACTTAAACTAAAATACTATATGATATCTATATTAAATTCAAGTTTAATTGGGCACACTGTACTTTTATTTGTTAAATCTGGCAAACTTAGATGGAAAGAGAGCATTCAGGACAAAATAGCAAGAATTTTAGGAGAATGTATTTTCCAAGTAGTTGGAAAATTTGATTCTAGTCTCAGTACTGTCTCTAATTAGCTCTATTATCTTGAACATGTAACTTAATTACTCTGAATCTCAGTTTTTGTCAACTGTCAGCTAAGTCCTGCAAAGTACTAATAGTTTCAATTTTATGATGCTATATATATTCAAAAACTAAAATGTTCTGTTACCAAAGCCTTCAGTGTAGGTTATCAAACTAACCACCAACCAGCACTAATTCAGCACTTATCAGGACTGCACAGAGCTCTAGATTTATAGGTTATTAACCACTTAAGTCCTATGTAATCTAACATAACAAAATCAGTGGAATTATCTCCCATCTTACAGATGAGAAACTCTGCTTCAAAATTCAAATAACTCACCTTGAGAACAGAAAGCCACTAAGTGGCATATCCAGAATTTAAATGGAAATCTTTATAACATGAAAGCTCATGCTCAGCCACACTGTCCTCAGTTCAACATTTAAATTGGTCAGATAATCCTTCAGCCTTCTTCTTTGCCTTAAATTGATTGTATAGCCAACCAGGCTTGGATGTATGTTTTTTATGTGCATGTATTTGCATGGAAAAGAAAAATGAAGGCAAGGCAGTGATTTTTACCATGTGTATAAACAGAAAATATCTATCAACTGCCATTTTGCTAACTTGCCTCATGAAGTCACGGCAGCCTTCTTTTCCTTGGTAACTTCATTTCTTTAGGGTGCTCACTGCTAAAGATAATTAGCAACCAGATGACAGAGCCTAACTAGTTTCAGTCATTTGACAAGCCATCTGTCTTAACAGTGGGTTTCAGCCCTGGATAAGTTCACTCTTGATTCAACGAGACTGAAAAATGACAATGGAATGTTCTTGGGGGAAAGGGTTTACACCCAGCTTTATTGCCACAGTGGCAGGTCAAGCACTTAGAATCCCATCCACCTCAGAGCAAGTCTGCATGCAGCAAGCCATTCTTTGCCTCTGGGGCTCTTCGTCCCCACAGCCATCTCAGTCTCTGTCCTCAGCACTGCCACCACACCAGCCTCCTCTCTCCTGCAGCCCTGCAGCCATGCAGCAGCCCAGAGCACCGAGCAGAGCTCTTTATATAGAATCAGTAACAACATATTGCCCATATATTGTGTAGTGAGCAAGCAGACAAGGGTCAGGTGAGAATCCTGTCCATAGGAACTTTCATTTTCTCTATACTATCTGTTGAAAGACCATAGATATGCAAGCTGAGTCAAGATACAGTACATGCTGTGGTACCCACTGATTTGCAGTGTGGTTGAAAGATGGGAAATGTGAAGTGTGTATTAGGAAATGTAATCAATTTAGTACAGGGAAAAACCAATTAACAGTAATATGTCACATGATGCTGTCACTGAAAATTGAAGGCAATTTTCATTCACTCTTCTAAGGATTATAACTAATTATTGTTTACTTACTAGTCTATGACAGGCAAAATAAGAAAATATTCCAGAAGTGGCATGTTATCTTAAATATAAATTAATTTATGGTGTCACTAAAATGTCAACACAACTTTGCTGAGTCTATAATGTTAGTTTTTGAAAAAATATAAAGCCGTATAAGCAGTGTGGCTCTTTACAGAATAAGAACATAAGCAGTGTGGGGAAGTTGGGGTTCCTATGGCCAGGATCCTCACTGAACTTAAACCACCTGATGATATAACTGACCTGTTGCTAGGCTACCCCTTCCACACCTTTAGGCAATAAGCTATTATTGTGCTGTATAGAGAGCTTGGCCCAGTGCTCTGGGCGGAGGCAGATTCACTAGTGCTCGACCTACTACCAGGAGAACAAGCTGGATAATAAACCCTTTCACGCCAAAGAATGTTTTGCTGTCAATTTGTTTGGTCACATTGAATCCATAGCAAACTTGCCGGAGGCTGAAACCCATTGGCAAGACAATTGGCACAAGTCGGCAGGGTTCACTGTTGACCAAGGAAAAAGACAGCTGCCCTTATGGGAGAGGTGCTTCAGCAGGCTACCCCTGTGAATGGGGAGACAGCAGATTGTCCCCCAGTGGGTATGTGGTCTGAGGTGGCTTGGCTCCGAGAGGACTGGGCCCCACCCCAGGACTGAAGGCAAGTGGAGGTGACACCTGAGGCAGTAGGGGAGGCCCTTGGTATAGTAAGTAGATCTTTTGAGAAACAGAGTGCCCTTGAGGCCTCAGGGACTGTGGGTTGGCTGCTTCTCACAGTATTAAAGAGGTCTACAGAAGAGACCCAAGAAATGTCAGCACGAGAACGTGAGCTGCAAACTTCTGTGGATTCCCTAAAAAAGGAAATGGCATTGATGTGAGAGGAGATGGCACAAGAATGCCAGCAGCAAGGTACCATTGGAGAGGTAAACAATTCCTACAGAATGAGACAGCAGCGCTGTCAGATGTTCTGAAGGAGGAAGAGGCCATCAAGGAAAAAGACGAACTCCTGAGGGAAGCACAGGCGGAGGTGGCATGAGAATGTCAGCTGCGAAGCATTGAGGTGAAGGTAAGAGAGCTTCTGAAGACTGAGGTAGCATTGCTGTGAGGCACAGTAGAAAAGGTAACGGTTGTAGCAGAGGAGGCACTCGGGGGAGGGGAGAGAAAGGTGCCATCCGCCCCAGAAATGGAGGATCTGGGGAAGGATGAAGGGGTGATGCTGGAGGCACTCGCCCCTCCTGTATTGAAAGCACGCCCAGTGGTTGTAAAGAAAATAAAGACCCAGCAGCTGAAAGTTCCCCAAGGAGAGGAGCAGCCCCCTCCCCAGGTCGTGGAGCACTCTATTCTCTGCCCCTGTACTCAGGCTGAGCTGGTGGATTTGGGCTCCCGGTTTAGGCAGAAGCCCTCAGAGTCAATATCAGCTTGGCTCCTGGGTCTGTGGGACTTAGCGGTGGATGGATTTGTTCTGTCGGGATGAGAGATGGAAAAACTGTCTTCCCTGACGGTGCAGCCCGCCTTGAGGCAGCGATTACAAAGTGCACATCAGACCTCAGGGAGTCACTCCCTCCTTGATTGGCTTATGGCTGCACTTCAGGCTGTGTGGCCCAATCCGGGTTATCCATCATCCTCTCCTGTTAGATGGCAGATGTATGCTGAGCTCCAACAGGTATTACGAGAGCTAGGCTTAAGAAATGCCATCTATAGTCCAGAGCATTATGGCCTAGATGAAGAGATTTTCACTACTGGATGAGAAATATTGTACTTCAAACAGCTCCTATATCCCTCTTTGGGTCTCTAGTGGCCATTCTTTCCCCTAACTTAGAGCATCCCATAAACGAGGTGACACATGCAGTAGCAGACTTAGGAGAGGCTGAAGAAACAAGAACTCAAAAGAAATAAGACCTGTCACTGACAAGAAGAATTTACAAAGCCCCATGAATGTTACAAGAACCCAGATGTGGGTTGATTCAATACGGGCAGCAGCAGATTGAAGGAAATTAGACAGGAAGTCATATAGGACCTTACTAGAGCTATGGCAACAGCTGAAACCAGAGCAGCAGTTCCAGCCATTAAGATCAAAGAGGCAGAGGTCAGAGACAGAGCCACGAGTCTGACCTGTGTATCTGCAAGACTTCCTGTTGGAGAGCGAGCCAACCTCACTCAAGCCCACACAGGAAGGTGATTGGAAACATGGTCTGACTGAAGGGAAGGTCAAGGTATCTGCCCTGAGGGACCAGGGGGGGACCAGA
Organism: Phataginus tricuspis; assembly: GCA_029783875.1. Taxonomy (NCBI): domain Eukaryota; kingdom Metazoa; phylum Chordata; class Mammalia; order Pholidota; family Manidae; genus Phataginus; species Phataginus tricuspis. Next base: position 2,860,830 of record JAQQAC010013566.1, on the reverse strand, counting down.
GGTCACATGTTGAAATAGTTATCCATTGGTTCCCAGTGAACATACAGCATGTCCTGGCTCTGGTGGACACTGGGGCTGAATGGTCACTGATTCATGGTAACCCTGAATGGTTCCCCAGGACCCCCACTATCATAGATGGATATGGGGGGAAGGCTATCAGAGTGAAAAAAAACTCAAATCCCTTTGGGAATAAGCCATCTACCCCTAAAAGAGTATACTGTGTATATATCTCCTATCCCTAAGTATATTTTGGGGATTAATATCCTGCAGGGTCTATGGTTGTAGACCACTGCAGGTGAGTTCAGACTGGGAATATGTGTGGTGAAGGCAGTTCTGAGGGGAATGCTAGGCGCCCGCCCATAGCTTTGCCTGTGCCTCAGCGAGTGACTAATACCAAACAGTACAAACTGCCTGGAGGGCATAAAGAGACTGGAGAAACTCTCCAAGAGCTGGAAAAGGTGGGTATTATAAAGCCCACCCATAGTCCTTTCAATTCCCCAGTGTGGCCAGTAAAAATGCCAGATGGCTCCTGGCATATGACTGTATATTACAGAGAACTGAATAAAGTCATGCCCCCTATGCATGCTGCTGTCCCCTCTATTGCAGGCTTGATGGATACCCTCAGCCATGAACTAGGAACATATCATTATGTGGTAGATCTTGCTAATGCCTTCTTTTCCACTGACATTGAGCAGGAAAGTCAGGAACAGTTTGCCTTCATGTGGGAAGGATGGCAATGGACTTTCACCGTCCTCCCACAGGGATACCTCCACAGCCCCACCATCTGTCATGGACTTGTAGCCCAGGACTTGGCTACATGGGAGAAACCACCAATGGTGTGGCTGTACCATTATATTGATGGTGTCATGCTCACATCAGATTCTCTTTCAGATCTAGAAGGTGCAGCACCTAGACTGATGCAACATTTACAGGAGAAAGGATGGGCTGTGAACAGCACCAAGGTTCAGGGGCCTGGTTTGTCTGTCAAATTCTTGGGGGTTGTCTGGTCGGGGAGGACCAAAGTTATACCAGAAGCAGTTATAGACAGAGTCCAGGCCTTTCCTACCCTCACAACTGTAGCATTGTTACAGGAGTTTCTGGGTCTTCTAGGCTACTGGAGAGTGTTTATTCCGCACTTGGCACAAATTCTGAAGCCCTTATACCTATTGGTACAAAAGGGTGTCAGGTGGTACTGGGATGAGACATGTGCATCTGCCTTTACTACAGCAAAACAGGCAGTCAAGGCAATGCGGGCCTTGAGTGTGATAGACCCATCAAAGCCCTGTGAGCTGGACGTTGATGTGACTGAAGATGGTTATGGCTGGGGTGTTTGGCAGCAGTTTGAATGAACTCGCCAACCCATTGGATTCTGGGCACAACTCTGGAAAGGGGCAGAGGTATGATACACTCTGATAGAAAAACAACTGGCTACCATATATCACACCTTGCTGCCTACAGAACCCATCACTGGAATGGCCCCGATAAGGGTAATAACCACCTATCCCATCTTGGGGTGGGTACGAGACTGGACCCAAAAGCCAAGGAGTGGTGTGGCACAAACACCCACACTAGCCAAGTCGGGTGCTTACCTACAGCAGCGTAGTGCCCTCTCTAGTAGCCCCTTGAGTGAAGAGCTCCAATGCTTATTGGGGCTAGTGACATATACTAGTGAAAAGCAGGAAGAACTTGCTTTTGAACCATTAGTGGCTGAGAGTCCCTATTGGGAGGGAAGAGCCCCTATGCCTGAAGATGCATGGCACACAGATGGCTCCAGCCATGGGCAGCCCTCAAAATGGAAGGCCATAGCTTTCTGTCCTAAGACTGAGACAATATGGATGGAAGATGGTGAGAGGAAGAGCAGCCAATGGGCAGAGTTGCGGGCCATGTGGCTTGTGATCACCCAGGAGCCCTCCCCTATAGTTGTCTGCACTGACAGCTGGGCTGTCTATCGGGGCTTGACCCTGTGGCTACCAACCTAGTACCATGCCAACTGGCTGGTTGGTCACTGACCCCTTTGGGAGCAAGAATTGTGGCAAGACTTATGGGCCTGTGGTCAGACTAAAATAATTACAGTATACCATGTGGCAGGTCATTTGCCACTGGCATCCCCAGGAAATGATGAAGCACATAAATTGACCCAGATACATTGGTTAGAAGGAAAGCCTGCCTCTCATGCACTTAATTCATATTCACATACACATTCAGGCTCAATAACTAATGACTTTCTCTGGGTTTCATTTAAAGTTAATTATTTACCTTATATTGCAAGCTTTTTCATACTTACCTCTAAAAAATATTGGACATTAGTTGCAGAGAGCACAAACTGCTCTAGACAGCATATACAAGAATTTTCTAAGATTAAGTGTCTTGCAAGATTGTAGGGGAAATGAAGAAACGAACTCTAGGCTGAGGTTCATAAAAGAACTTCCACCTCGGGAATCTGGACACTTGGAACAGCTGACAGCTCAGTGATCTGCACCAGTGAAATGGTTCCCCCTGCATCCTGCCTTTCTCCTCCCCTGATTCAATTCCAGCCCAAGTCATGTAAGAATGTCTTTGATTGCTGTACTCCTCTTTAAGAATCCAAGCAGCAAAGAAATCTGAGAAATGTATCATTTGCTTTTCTGACCTCTGGTTGAAAATGAAAAGGAATATAGGTTGAACAAAGGAACTATGCAATATTTTGACAAATGCAAAGTATTTCTGTACCTTGGCAAGTTAATAAACAGGTAAACACAATTATGTAAATGTCTACTTCATCTGAAATATTTTATCTGAAATATAAAGGTGATACAGATTTAAAATGTCTTCTTTAGGTTATTGGAAGTATATAGGTCCCACCTAAGAACCTCACTCACAACTGAATAATCAGCTGTGGTGATCAATGTAAAAACTCCCTGGAAAAAAATTTTAAATATATAACATATGTCATTTTATATATATACAGAAAAAAGAAAGAATCAAACCATTTGATAATTTCTGCAGATAAAGTGTTAATTGGCTTATTTTGTTATTAAAATAGACAAGTTTACCTATTAATCTTTTTAATTAGCAAATTAAAGTTATTTAAATTCTTTAAGACTTAACTCCAAAGTTTGACCTTTCCTTTCTTTCTTAGAAGAAACATAGCAAAATACTTTTGATAAATTTGGACGTGTTCTTTCAAATAAGACTGAACCTAGATTATTTGACAGGGCAGGGAGAGGAGAGAAAAAACCCTACATAAAATCATGTTGATTAAATATAGTTGTTAGTTGTTTGAACTAGAAACCTATTTGTCTAGAATTTTGTATATTTCACATAGTTATCAGAATGTTCTACATAAACCTTCAAATTTTGCCAAAGTCTTATGCAAGTGAAACTTAATGTACTCATGACTTAACTGTTTTATTTTTAAATATTCTCTTAATACCAAAAACTTCAGCTCTTAATTGTATTGTTCTTATTTCTTTTATCTTCATCTCAATAAATTGTATTGTTCTTATTTATTTTATCTTCATCTCAATAAATTACCTCATGAAGCTTCTCAAATTAAATACCACAGACTCTGTAGATAAGGTCTGTTATTTTGATCTGCAATACTGTGAAATTTAGCTAAAGCTTAAAGGTAACACTAGCGTTGCTCTCAAACATGGTTCAGCACCAGTCAGACAAGAGAGATGAGAAAGTCACCTATGAAAATCATAAGCAACGATGGTGTGATAGACTGTGGAATGCTTGGGCTACTAATAGTTTAATACGGCACACGTCTATGGAATATGCCGGGATGTTACGGTGGCTAATACTGGGAAGGAAAACAAGGGACAGATCTTGGAGGTTTAGTATGTCCTGTTTAGCATTTTGAACATTATCCTGAACACAAAGGGGAAACACTGAAAAACATTCAGGTGAGGGATAATGTAATCACCAGAGGGGAAGACTAACAAGTTCTGTGCTTTTTAATATCAGCCCTTCGCAGGGCTGGAATGATTTTGCAGTGTCAGTAGGGAAAACAACACCAGCTATTTGAATAGATTGGAAGTGATAAGGATTAAAACTAGAAGAGAAGCAATAAGATGGAGAATTTCATAAAAGTTCAAGAGGTATTAAGGAAATAAAATTGACAGGATTCAACATTATTTTATGAGAAGACAAAGAATCTTTAGAATGAGCTCAAGTTTATACATTCATTGACAAGATAGTGGGATAATAATTTTGAGACGTCACATGTGCTAGTCAGATCATTCTGCTATCCTCACAGACCAGTTTTTTTCCCTTTCTTTCTCAAAAAAAAAAAGAAGAAGAAGAAAAGAAAAGACCCTTGCTATTAATTTTCGAAAGTGTAGTAATTGGTCTCTATATAATCCAGGTGTCAGCTGGGCTCATACAGCTCAGAAAGCTCCATGTAGGGTTAATTTGAACACTTCTGTAAATTTATTTCCATACTTTATATTCTTATGAATTCCTAGAGTTATGATATCTGCGTGGTAACTTCTGGCTTCAGTTTTCTGCCTTTGCTGCATTTCTTTTTTCTCCAGTACATATTGTCTCTAACATCAACTCTATATCAGCTCAATTCCAGGTGACAGAATATATATATATTTTTTCACTCAAAGAACTACTGAATTACTGAATTATAGTGATATTTTATTTTTTTATCATAGAAATGTTAAAAATTGAATTTTCAACATCTAAGTTCTTAAAGGTCTTCAAGCTGCTCAGCATGTTGTTCAGCTTTCATGCTCTGCCCTTTCTCTTGCTCTTGATCCTTGCCTTTCAGGAACAGAAACCCCCATCCAAAGATGAGGAAAAGATTGGAAATTACAGTCTTCAAGAAGGTCATTTTTCATACAAGGGCCAAATGCCCTCCTGTTTATTCCATGATTGGAAATGCACTACGCATTAATGGGGGACATCTACTCCTCCAGATATTTCTATTGCTCCATCTTTTGCTGATTCTTCACAACATAAAATACACACAGGAAATTTAATATGTGATACCAGTTAAGGGTTTTTTCACCTAACTTTATAAGTTTAAAAGCAAAAAAGGTAAACAAATAACTCCTTAAATCTGAACACTTCTAAACTAAAACGGAAGCTCCTCAAGGGTGGGGAATCTGTTTCACCCTTGCTCACTGCTGCAGCTCCAAATCCCAGAATTCTACTCGGCATATGGAAGATAATATATATTTGGAAGATTAAATATATTATGCTTAAAATTAGACCTACCAGCTATTACATCTGATCTCTCCCCTACAATTATCTTACTATCTAAAGGGGGATAAAAAGCTTTTTCATCACATATACGGTTCAAATTTAGTAAATGTATTTTACTGTAGTATGGGACTATTTTAACATTTCTTGTATAATAAAGCATTTCTTAATTGAAATAGAATCTTCTATTTTTCCTGTAGTCATTAGATATTCAACCTGTCTTCAGTGTCTTAAAAGGAAAAGCAGCTTAGTGAGCAAAGCCTGTGCAGTGTCTTCTCTAGCGGACCACCATTCTTTGTCATTTACACCCCACCAGCTCTAACACTTTTCAATCCATTTTAAGAGCATCAGCGTGTTTTTAAGCAAGTCCACAGATCATGCTTCTTTGTGACCAGGAGAATCCACTGCTCTAAGTAGAAAGGCGTGAATGAGAGATTCGCATGAACAGAACGTCCTAACACGATCAGTGAGCGCTGCTGCCTCACGGCACAGCCTGTCCTTCAAAGCATTTACCAATCGGCTCTCAAGATTAATGATCCAAGTAATTTGCCTTGGTTTAGTTGCCTAGGGCTTCTGTAACTAATTGCCACCAACGCAGCGGCTTAAAACAGCAGAAATTTATTCTGCACAGTTCTGGAGGCCAGAGGTCTGAAGTCAGGGCGTCCGCAGGGCGGGGGGATGGTCCACGCCTCGGCTCTTCCAGCTTCCGGTGGCTCTGGGCTTCCCTTAGCGTGCGGCTTCCTTGTTCTCAATGCTCCCTCTGTGGTCGCACTGCTGCTTCTTTTCTCTTTCCCTTTCCTCCATGTACCCTTACGAGGCATTTGTCACTGGATTTAGGGCCCAACCAGATAATCCAGGATGCTTTCCTCATATCAAAATCCTTGATGACACCTGCAAAGACCAGCTTATCACTCCTCCTAAAGTATGACATTTGTGGTCCCAGCTCAGGCCTATACAAGTATATAGAAATGTCCTGCTTCTGCAGGAAGGTAGGTCTGGGTACCTAGCCCACCATTTCCCAACATCAAACATTCACACATTAATTTATAAGGTATCATGATGATATATATAAAATGACATATTTGTAGATATGTTTTATCTACATAGTTACAGACACAAATGTGTAGGATGATGAAATACCAGTTTTAAGTTCCCATTTTTTGCAAGAGTGTACATAAATGATTAACTGTATCATTAAGCAAATTTTCATTATATAATTTTAACTATATTCATATAATTATGTGTGAAAATAGATGAGGGTATTTACATTTGGGAAGACATAAATCATGAAGAAACATACAATTTGCAAGTTAGAAACTGTTAACTGAGACATGCTTTGATTTGGTTAGTCCTGAAACCAGCCCAGATTTCTCTTAATTTGTATTATCCACTAAAACTCTAAATTACGATTACTTAGTCTACCGAGTAGGTAGTCAATTTGTCGATCAGTATTGGTTTTACTATTTAGATAGCTTATTTAAGTCTATTTTAAATTGAGAAAACATACATCCAATTGAAAGGGAACAAATAAATGACAGCTTGTTTTTGCAAATGACTGAGATATTAAAAATCTTCTCCAAGCACTTTCTCATTCAAAAGTTTGAACAAATGTGGAAATGAACATGCTCCTCACTGCACTGTATTTCATTTGAATTTAGAGCCGTCCAAGCTCATGCTCCCACTTTTTCCTCCAAAAGCCTCTCAAATGACACAATCCCTCTTGAGTTCTAAGTGAAAGAAAAATAGATCACCTCGTTCACATATGAATAGGGATTGCTTCAACAATAATTCTGGCATGTTCTGAAAAATATTTAAGTTCCCTCATCTAAAAAAGTAAACGAGCCTAAATTCACTTATAACTTATAAGATTCTGTAGTATAATTTTTGAAAATCATATACAAGCCTTAAAGGAATGGAGATTAATAAACATAAATATAGTTGGCTATTCTTAAGTGAATTATTTATGATAAATACTCAAATAATCATGTCAATATGATATGTTTGACATTTGAAAATAATAATGACTGAAACCAATATGTTTAAGACAAAGAACATAGCACTTAACATACATTGTCTTATTTAATCCTCATAAAACTGTCACTAGGTAGAAATGTAATATGCATATGTGAATAAAAACTTTACACATGTCAAAATGTGTGTGTGTGTGTGTGTATGATAGAGATGGGGAGGGTGGGTAACAGGGAGAAAGAAGAGAAAGTGAAAGAAAATACGAAAAGAAATAATTTGAAACAATTTTTTAAATTGTATGAATCCTTCTGTTCTGGGGAAAACACACAAAAATGACTCATTATAAATATCATTAACTCTTACCATATGACAAGCCTGGAAAGTGAGAAAAATTTCTCAAGGTTGCCCAACTATTAAGTTGTAGAGCACAAAATCAAACCTCAATTCGTGTGGCACAAAATCAAGTCACCTTATTGCTATGCTACTTCACTGATTTTTACTCAATTTCAAGATGGTAGATACTTGACATATATATTTGTGTCTGTGTTTCATTTCTTAAAAAAAACATGAAAATCTACTTAAAAAATAAGGTCACTATTGATAGTAGTATATCTGTAAAGTTTAATTTGGCTCTAAGCCAACATTACAAAGATAGGTTAAATCAACAAAAACCTAATGCTACTTCAAGTAAGAAATGAGTCCAGTAGCCAGTGTTCAAGATAGTATAATAATCCAACCCAATCCCAGGAATATCCTAATTCATGGACTTTGTGATTACTTGTGCTTTAAATATATTGGGTCTAAAGATATGATTTTATTCTAATTAAGAGCCCTGCAGCATGGCTGGAAAATAAATTCACACAACTCACACCTCTGTTCTTGCTTCAAGAATGCTCGTAGCAGCCTAATCAATTGTCCTAAGACTAATGACACTTTGGTGGTTCGATTCATATCCTACAGCTGTTTTTGAGCAGGAAGGGCATGCTATCATTTGTCCTGGACTATGGATGCCAGAACTTTTAATGTCAAAAATACTTTTCCAGAAAGGTGGGGAACAAATAAGCATTAATAAATGATCTATCCTGAACCAAGTCCTACAGATAAAAAATGTACTTCAAGCCAAAAAATGAACTGAAAACTATGATCATGTGGAGAAAATATTTTATGAGGCAGAAATATATTATTAGAAGCAAAATGTGCTACGTTTCAAATGTAAAAATTAAATTTTATAAATACATTTCTCCAATGAAGATATCAGAAATCATCTTCAGTATCAAAGGGTGTGTTGGAATTGTACAGTTGTCATCACTCTTCCCGACTCCCGGCCTCATATTGCCCAGAACCATTTGGTGACAAGTGAAATCAAGCTAAAATAAGCATCAAGGGTAGGCCCAGGGGGGTGGGGGTTTCTGGCAGCGCAAGAAACGAGAAGCAGCAGCGCGCTCTGCCCTAGAGCTCTGCCGCTCAGCCTGGCGCTGCGCCGTGGCCTGGGTGGCTCTTCCTTGGGGCGGCCTGTCCTGGTCATTGCAGGGCTTTTAAGGCCACCCTTGTTAATGCCCCCTAGAGGCTAGTGGCACCCCAACCCCTAGTTGTGAAAACGAAAAATGTCTCTAGACGTTGCCAAATGTCCCCTGATTGAGAAACTCGCCTTAGAGGAAAGGAGTCCCTGGCTGATGTCATGGAAAAGGGCAGCACATCTCGGCCTGTTACTGATGACTGCTCAGTGAAGCAGAACTGGGGAATCCAACATCTTACAAAGGCCCTTCACCTCGCTCACCTTTCCTACTTTTATCCCCATCCCATTTCATCCATAACTGATGGAGCCACTGAAGAGGTTTCCTGCTTTTATAAAAACTAATCTTTTCTTAACACATGGATTTAAAATATCAATCTTTGTGCGTACATGTATTTCAAACACTCTCCAAATTTTGGTCACTGTATGTCTTTTTTGTTGTTTTCTCTCATTTTTTTCCCTTGGCAAATGTTCCAGTAAATGTTTTCATGGAACCTTCTATGGAAGAGATGAAAAACAGTAATAATAAATGCTAGGAAGGGGTAATATTATTATAAAACCATTTATTAGGCATGGAAATTCTGAAAGATCTGAACAAGCATACTAGAGAGTTCTATAGAATCATAAAGACAGCCGATAAAATTTTTAAATACTGGTAATTTTAATATTTTTTAAATTAGCTACTTTAATTCATACAATTCTAATCATTTCAAAGAGATATGATTTCATGTGCTTGATCAATAGAAAAGAAATAAAAATTTCTGAGAAATTAAATTAGGTATTTTTTTCCCAGTGTTAATGTGAAAATAGTTTGCATACCTTGGGAAATGTCATTACATTTCAAGTTCATAAAGTTACCCTAAAGGAATAATTTACAAAAGTATCATTTGTGATAAAATTAAAAATGCCAATTTAAAGATATCCACATGTAACTCATGATTGATTTATTACTAGGTAAAACAAACCCTATGCTACCTATAAGCAGTATTATAATTGAATTGTAAAATGTTATAAAAATGTATGCTATGATACTTTGATCAATTATAGAACTCATAGATTGATGCTATTATCTGAGAAAAATGAAATGAATAATGATCATGTCTTTCCTAGAAACTGAGATTAAATATGTCATAAACAAGTTTTCCAATATGTTGCAAAACAAACCAGCAAAATTGGACCTTGCAGAAACCCCTAAAGAGTCAAACCATTTTTCAAGAAGAGATATCTCCTTCTTACTGAGTGAGAATGAAATGTGGAGCTTACCTAACCTTTGAAATCTCCCCTAGGCACCTGAGAATTAGATACAGGATTACTCACAGTTAAAACCATTCCCAGAACATTAAGACACTAGAAGTTCACATAGATATACTATTTCAATTTTCTGCCTCAGTTGTGTATGTAGGTAGAGTTTTTGTAAATGCAATTTCATTTAAGTTGGCAATGATTGTTTTAAAAAACCCATGTACTCAAAAAGCCTTTACAGCTTTGTAAGTATGAAAATATTTGCTTTATGCATAGCTTTACTTCAAAGGATACTCTCCCTTTGATATTTCTATTTGTGTGTTCCCCCAAAAATTACTTTATATACCACTTCATAGTAAAATTGAAGCTTTTAGGCTCAATCATTTAACTCTGTCCCATTTATCTAGTAATATACAAGCAATTCATCATTACCACATTCTTTTTTCTTTTCTCAGAAGAGAAGGTTTTTATCTGCCCCATAGATTTATCCTTTGACATAGGTCCACACATTCCTTCTTCATTCACAAACAGTGAACACTAATGTGAACTATGGATTTTGGTTACTAATAATTAATCAAAATTGAAGTCAATCTTCTCAAACCTGCTGCTGCTTTATCAACTAAATTTATGTAATATTTTAAATCCTTTGTTGTTATTTCAACAATTTTCACAGCATCTTCACCAGAAGTAGATGCCATCTCAAGAAACAATCTTCTTTACTCCTCAGTAAGAAGTAACTCCTAATCCATTAAAGTTTTATCATAAGATTGCAACAATTCAGTCTCATCTTCAGGCTCCACTTCTAATTCTAGTTTTCTTGCTACTTCTACCTCATCTGCAGTCACTTCCCCCACTGAAGTCTTGAAGCTTTCAAAGTCACCACGAGGGTTGGAATCAACTTCTTCCAAACTCTTAATATTGATATTTTGACATCTTCCCAGGAACCACGAATGTACTTAAAGACATCTAGAATAGAGAATCCTTTCCAGAAGGATTTTGATTGACTTTGCCCAAACCCATCAGAGGAATCACAATCTACAGCAGCTCTAGCCTATGAAATGTACTTCCTCAACATTAAGACTTGAAAGACAAAATCACTCTTGATTCTTTGACTTAAACCCTTAAAGGTCTTTGAGGGCTTATTAATTTGCCTACTTCAATATTTTTGAGTTTGAGAAAATAGGGATGCCTGAGGAGAAGGAGGGAGATGGGAGAATATCTGGTCAGCAGAGCAATCAGAACACACACAACATTGAGCGATTAAGTTTGCTGTCATGTATGGGTACGTTTTGTGACCCACCAGGACAATTACAATAGTAGCATCGAAGAACACGGATCAGAGATCCCGGTCACCATAACAAATATAACAATAATGAAAAAGCTTGAAATACTGCAAGAATTACCAAAATTTGCTCACAAATTGAGCAAATGATCTTGGAAAATGTTGCTGATAAGACTTGCTCAATGTCACAAACCTTCAAATTGTAGAGAATGCAGTATCTGCAAAGTGTAATAAAGTGAAGCACAATGAAATGAGATCTGTCTGTACATAACAAGACATTGCTTTTGGACTTTTTATAGAGTCAAACGAAATTTTGGCTGGTGTTTACTGCTCAACATTATTTCTCTTACATTAAAAGATAATGTATGTGATTGTAGCCTTTTCATTCTCATATCTGTATGTTTTACTGTAAGAATGTACTATAATTTATCTATTCTATTGTTCTATTATCTATTCTGTTTTTGATGGGATTTTGAATGTTCTCCCTAGTTTTAGACTCTTGGGAACATTATTTTTACATGTCTTTTGGTGTCCATGTGAAAACATTACCATAGAGTATGAGTGAAATCTATTTCATAAAATACATTGGAAAATCATGTTTTTTTTTCCTCCTGAAGGTATTTGGATAAAATTGGTATTATTTCTCTCTCTAAATGTTTTATAGAAATCATGGAAGAACCCATCTGTTTCTGGAATTTTCTTCATGGGAAGATTTTTAATTAAGGATTTACTTTATATAATTCTTGTTACAATATTTTTCCTAAAGTTATAGCATACATAGATAAAGGTACACATTTCCTAAGCATTCAAGGGTGAACTCAATAAAAAACATGTAAGGAATTTGAGTTTCATTTTAAATGGGATAGAATATAATGTCATGACCTTGGACAAATCCAGTGATCTCTTAGGTTTTCCTATTTATACTACTAAGGTACTTACTTGACTTAGAGGTTGGGTTAGATTATATATGTAATGATCTTAGCACTTACTAAATGGTAGTTATTATTAACATCCTCAGTTTTAGTCATAGGGGCAACTGGTGGTTATCATCCTTGTTTAGAATGAAAATAATTCCTTCTGAAGTCAGTATCATCACTTAATCTTTTAGGAAATGTTTAAAGTTATGTCTTTTTAGTAACAGTAATTCAGCTTGACATTCTGCATTATTTACTTCTTTTCACCTCCCTCATGAGAAGATGAACTGACATTTTCATAAAGACAAAGTACCATTTTGTGCTCTTGAAGAAGTCATTTCTTAAATAGAGTAAGATATAGCTTGAGCAGAAGCTGTGGAATTTCTAAGAATAAACATTTTCATAATGTTAAATAAACATTTGCATAATGTTAAATACTCTTGTAATTTCTAAAATTTCATGACCTATTTTAACAGAGATAAATGACTTGGTGCATGGTGAAAATCAATACAAGAGTTGGAAGAAGCATATTCAGTAGGAGTATAGCATGTATGGGATTGGTAGTTATAGAGTTGAGAACACAGATAAGTAAATTTGCAAAACATACACAAACATATTTGAAGACAGAGAGCAAAATAAATGGTGTGAACACAGTAGCAAGATACACTATTGCCACTTGGCACCCTTATAATGAGAAACCCAAGCTGTGTTTTAAAAAAAGAAAGAAAATTGTTTGATAGAATGATATGTGAAACAGCAAGTAGTAGAAATAGCAATCTGACAGAAGAGTTTAGTGGCAAGATCTTTGAGGCCCTCAACAGGAAAGAGTGTATATGCATTACACAAAATTTAGAAAGTGCTAATGTATTCATCCTGACTGCTGATTGAACTACCCAGCTTCATAGTAGAATCTTATGATTTCTTCTACAGTTATAAACCTTGTAACTATTTAATCATCATTTTATTTATTTGAGTAAATGTATCCCTACCTTTGTGACTTCAAGGTGTGTGAAATAAGGAATATTACTCAATGAAAGTAAAAATCTCTATCATTAGAAAACTCTGTATATATTCCAACAGGTAGAGAAATACAACACACTATATAAAATTATGAATTTGACTTCTTTCTCTTCCCCCATAATTTAGACTCAAATCAAATTGAAGAGGATTCTATTCCCACCAGTTTATATCTAATCTCTCTTTCATTCAGTAGGCCAATTATTACTTATGACTTATGTCATAAAATCAGAAAATGAAACATCCCTATTCATCGAATGAAAATGCAAGCACATATATGCAACATTACATAGTTTAATTAGAATTTGTCATAGCCAGCCCCGTCTTGGCTTATTCTTAAAATAAACTTTTAATGTCCTTTAAAAAATGTATCATGTCTTTACTATTACAGTTTCCCTTTTGTACCATGAAATGTCACTCCATTTCATCTCACTCCCTCCCTTTATCCCTGTGGTGACCAGTTCCACACAAGCTTCCATTTACTTTCAGCAAATAGAACTTGGCATGTGTGAAATTGGGCCTGTTTCAGTAGCAGTTGCTTCCTACCCTCAGGGTTTCTCCAACCACGTGGGCACCCTCGCTGCACTCAGCCTACACAGGGATATGTTAAGTTACACTCATGGGGGTATTGCTGACTGACAGGAGGAAAGGGGATGGTAGATAAAAGTTTCCTTCCTTTTTTCCTACAGTAAGATAATCCAAAGGTACATTTGACATTCTGCATTATTTACTTCTCTTCACCTCCCTGAGGAACAAGGTGGATCATACAGGATCAAACACTAGCCACACTTAATTGTCTATTTTTATGTGACTTATTATCATTCCCTGTTTATGGCCCCAACTTTGAAACCTAAGCTCTGGGAGCACATTCCTAAATAAACTACTGGAACACAACTCTTTGATTCAGACTGTTTTTATGAACCCAGACATGTCAATATCTAGTAGGACAAAACAGAGCCCACCTGCTCACTTGAGGCGGGAACCCTCTGTGACAGCTTGCAGGCTGCCTGACCAAACGTACTTCATCAGTTCCTTGAATTACTTCAGGAAGGGTTACCAGGTAGTCCACTTCTTATGCTTGGGTCCACTGATGCTTAGATTTATTTACTGCACTCTTTATCTTGGTCCTTCTACTTTAAAAGAATTGGCCTCTTTCTCTCCCATTTAAGATTTCCTAATAAAGACACTGGGTCCCTTTCCTGACACTGGGTTTGCATTTCATCAGCTGGATGAACCAAATGACCTCCCTGGCTTCCCCCCCAGAGGGCAGGAGCGTGCTCTGCCAGCCCTCTGCACACCGGCAGCAGCACCCTCACCAGGCTGCGTCTGCTCCCTGAGTGACAGCCCATGCTAGGCACAAACCACAACCTATTATTTTAGTTCAAGGATAACAAGAACAAGACTGAACTATTTTTTTCTCTCTTTTACTGACAATTTGACATACCACATAAAAATGTGATTAATATAACTTCATTTAATTTGAATATCTAACCTCCTACATCCCTTCTTAATCCCAACTCACATTTACTACTTAAAACCTAAGCACTCAAGATTTTACCAGACAAAAATTATGTCTAACACATATGTCGCAATTTTAACTTGCAAAACTCTTTCACATGTGTAATTTTATTTGATTCTCCCAACATCATTGGCATAGGAGATATGGTACATACAATAAAATCTCTATTTTACAAATGAAGACATTGAAATTCAGAGAACAAAATTGCATATGGCCACAATTACCAGGTTGGTAAATATTGAAGCCAGGATATAAACTCAAGTCTTCTGATTTCCCAGTCAAATGCTCTTTCCAAATACAGAACAGATGAGTGTCAAACCAGTGTCATCCAGTGCTGTAGTGAGGTACCCAATATGAATTCACATCTTATTCCAAGAAAACATGGCAAGAAAAAGAAATTCCGTCACCTTCCTCCTGAAGGGAGGCAGAACATGAAACAGAGATATGCTTAATTTTGTGAACAATGCTGTCATCTTTGTTGATGGTTAAAGGTAGCATTTTAGAATAATCAGAAGTTTATACCCTCTCTCCAAGAGCTTTGCTTATCCTGGAAATACAACAGATACATGGAGTGTCTATGATGAACTTTGCATACATTTCTATGCTTTTCGATTAGAATTGCCTGCAGGTCCTCACAGATGACTTTAGTTTCCTCTTTTATCTTGATACATTTCACTTTCATGATGAAATCTTTAATAGTAGCTCCCCTATCTGGAGCAGAACTATCAGCACACAGCGTTTGGCAAAATAGGACAACTGAATTATAATCTGCATAGTAATTATACAGAACCCCCTCCACTTGCCTACGAGAATGGGAAAGGAAATCAGAGACTGTTGGACAATCTCATTTGTCTGCTGTGTATGTATACAAATTAGTTTCTGTGGCATTATTGAATAATATGCCTTCAAAGACAAGCGAAAACGATTTTTTTTAAATCAGGAATTTAGCTTGCATTTAATTCCTCAGAGGAATATTCCAAAATGAAATTCTCAGTCAGTATGAAAAAAAGCCAAGACATATTCTTTCAGTTTATAAAATCTGTATGTACTTTAAAACAATTTTAGTTTCTGGTCAGTTTTATTTCATATGTTGCAAACTGGAAGTCACCTTTAATTTATACACTCTAGTTCTCCATTTCTCAACAGTTTAAGACCTATTGATTTGTTCTTCAAAAGCGCCTCAAACCTTGTCTATTCTTACCACCCTTAAAGACTGCAGTCTACTTTATTTCTTACAGCTGGCTAGAATAATGCCACAGAGAAGACAAACATTTAAGAAAGAAAGCCTGAACTAACCTTGAAGGTTATATAAAAAAAATTCATAATAAGAAAAACTGTTAGTGGAAAGAGTAAAGTCTTAGAAAAAATTTTAGGGGATTGAAAGTTTTAAATACAATAGGAAAACACAGAAAAGTGAAATACTAAAAGGCACTGGTTCCAAAACAAATCATATTCATTTCACCTCTTTTATCACCTGATCTGGTAGATACCTTTCATGGCCTGCAGTCAGCCTCTATAACCCTCAGGTCAGCTGCCTCTTAGAGATGTGGGACTTGGTGGGGTCTCCAGATCCTGTGGCCATGCACACATTGGTGCACCTGTTCTTGCCAAAAAGTCTTTCAATCTGAGGTGATATTTGTGAGATCCCATGTCAATAACCCAAATATGCTTAAGTTCTCAGATGCTTCTCTGTGCCTCAGTCACGGGGGAAGGGAGGGTAAGCCCATAGCTGGAATAGATGTCAATACAACTGGCTATATCATTTGTGGGACCTAGTGCAAATGAAAAATACAGGCTCCTTTGCTCAGAAAGTATGAAGAATTACACAACAGTGACATCAGAGCATTGAATCAAGCACTTAGCTCTTGGTCGCAGGTTGCAAAGCCATGAAGCTGCTGGCCTTGCACGTCGGCTCCAATAAGGATGGATTTCTGCCCTGTCTGGGTGTAGGAAGAATCTACTGTAACGAATTTGCTTTCAAAGGTTAGGTGGAGTTTCTGAGAGATGGTACCAAACTGAGGAGTCTGTGTTGCTTTGTGCTGGCGGCAGATCAGGCATTCAGCAGTGGCGGAAGCTGGACCAGCCTCGGAGAGGCAGTGCCTGCTGTCAGGCCCGTAGTCTCTATTATTGCCGCCATGACCACTAAGTTCACTGTCTCATTGTGCAAGCACTGGGGTCAGTGAGGCAAGCTGGTGACATGCTGGTTGATGATTTTCTCTTCAGTAGTGATGCTTTCTGGCGGACATTAATGTGAGACCCAGAGATCTATACACTTCATGCTTTTTCCCGGAGATCCAGCCACAAGCTTGTTCTCCAAACTTTCTTATCTTTTATCTTCCAACACTACTCATTCCTGAGATAATATGCATTTATTTTTTTTAATCCACCAGTTTTGGGGGTAATTTGTTACGCAATCGTAGATAATTAATGTGGAGAGTAAAGATATTTCCTTATTAAAATCTTCAGTCCCTTTTCCTGATGCAACATCAGACCGACATGTCTCTTGGAATAGGGATTGGCAGTGGAAAAAAGTCTCTACCGTTATGGAGGGAGATAAAAATCAAAGAAATAATCAAGAAAAATATGTTTATTATTTTTATTGACACATAATTGACATAATATATCATATTGGTTTCAGGTACACACATAACAACTTGATATTTGTGTATATTGTGCAAGAGTTTCCACACTTAGTCTGGGTAACACCCATTACCACCCACAGCTACTAATTGTTTTTCTTGTGAGTGAACTTTTAAATTAACTTTTAAGCTAATGAATGTTAGAGATTATCAATTTTGAAATTGATGAGAAAGAAGGAGAAAATCACCACTGTTCTTAATCACATTTCTGAGAATCTGGGGGAGTCTTTATCATTTTTTCATATTTGACTTGAATGAGAAGAGAGATTTCTTTCTTCAACCTCTTTTCAGTTTCTAGGCCTATAGAAGCTCCAATTAAATCTTTGAAAAACTACCATAAAAATAAAGACTCCTCAGTGTTACTAGTGGAGAATAAAGAAGGAAGATTACCTACTTGTTATTTCTGGAAGGAAAATCTTTTAAAAGATACGTCTCTTAGTTAGACAGCTCCTTTCCTTGAGAATTTATCACTGTCTAATGGGAAAGACCATTCTTTATGTAGTAGGTTAAAGTTTTTTCTGAAGGATGACTCAGGGGAAAATGTGCAGTACACAAGCATTTTATATAAAGGATTTTAAGAAAATGCTAATCACATGCTAGAAATGAATTTTATTAAAATAACAAATATTTTTGTTCAGAGAAATCACTTAGAAAATAACATCACATACAACATTCAGAAATCACTGGTGCCATAGTGAATGAACCAGGGACATCAGAGTGGGCACAACAGAGAAATGGAGCAAGAGATTGTGGAAAAAAACAGATGTGTAATATCAATTTGTGTTTGCATAGTGATTTGTAACTAAGAATGTCTGCATGAATTGTAAAAAAAGAATGTCCACATGTTTTCTCCAGTTATATTCCTATAAAAAGACTGTGAGTTAGGAAAAGCTGGTATTATTTTATTACAGATAAGAAGAGGTTAGATCCTTTGAGGCTAAGAAACTTGCCTAAGAAAGAAGAAATAAGATATCCTTGTGTGAGTCCTTTCTTAGATTTTTTTCCACATTATTTACTATGAGATTAAATTCTTTTAAACTATTTAAGGGCCTCATGGAACCTTATTTGGGAAACATTAGGCTGTTCTTCACAGCTTTGCACTACTTCAAGAAGTCAGAAATGGCTTTTCATAGACATTTCAGACAAAGATCACTGGTTTCAAATAGATTAATCTCCCCCCACCCAACCAGCGTCTCCATCACATCCAGGATATCTTCTCCACTCTATCAGTTTAAAAAAGTGGCCCAAACTAAAATAACAAGGGAGATTTTAAAAACGATAACACCACCAACAAAAACTTGAAAACTAATACCTTTCAAAACTTCTCAGAAGATTGCAATCAAATTATATGCTGACATTTTCCAAAGAACATTTTATAAAATATTAGTCCCTTTTTTACAAGAATCATTTCCCTAATAATGGACTCATTATCTATTCAAATCACAAATATGCTTTATAGCAGAGTGAATATATATCTAGACACGAACTAAATGCAAGTGGATTAATTCATAGTAAAATTCAGTTACTTCTAATAGATTTTTAAGGCTGTGCACACTTCAGGAGTAAAAAACAGGATTCAGAGTCAGAATAGATTCAAATCTTGACCCTACTTCTGTGGAAATATGCAAATATAACTTTAGAAAATCTCCTTTCCTAAGATCATTATCTAAAGCCTACTCCAGTAATAATTCGTTATTCTTAGATATTTCTTCTTCAGATAAACTCTCCTCATATTTACATGCTTGAATTTGACCATACAAGATATTACTCTAGGATTTATTCAATATTTTTTCCTTTTATATGTTTAGTTTTTTAAGCAACATTCTGTTTCTTAACCATCCTGCTCCAAATGGGTACATATCCTCCTCCTACAAGACACTGGTGCACAAGCTCAGTCCTATCATTACAAAGCCCTGTGGGCAAGAAACAGCCGAGTAATGTATTGTTTATCAAGACAAGGCCCAGGGCCTATTTCTCCCACACTAGCAAGCAAGTCATTCTCAGTTCTGAGTATCGTTTCTACTCACTCACCTCCACAGGACTGAGCAAATGGCCTGATGACTTTATGCAATCTGAAACAAAAACTAGAGATGTACAAAACACAAGCACTGCAGGATTGGCATTCCCAGACCTAATTTTTCATTTAATAACTGCCTCCGCTTATTTGTTTCATGATTCTGGGTCAGAGACATGCTCTCCTTACCTCAAGCAATGTTTTTTTTTTTTTGTAAAATATACATGGCCAATAAAAAATGCATAGCCAATAAGAAGCATTGAAAAGTAATCAAAGTGCTAGGTTCACTGTCTTTTAGTGTGTAAGGCATGTCATTCTGTTATCCTGCGATGTGGGGCTATCCAGTGGCCCTTATCGATGGATAGAGATGATCCCACGTCATAGTCTTTTTCACATCCTATTTCTTCCATTGTTTCCCTGCTCTCACTCTCATTCCCTCTCTTCTGTCATTCAAACTTCCTAAGAATATGGATCTTTAGTAAGTCAGTTAGTCACCGATACAGGGCACTTAGTGTGGAGAAATGACAGGCTGTCTGATATGTTTACCAAATGTGATGACCATCTGTGAACCAGGTACTGAGGTTGAGTCCATGCCTTCTTGCTCTGCAAGAACACTGCAACTTACCTGTTAGAAACCCCTGTGACTGCTTTTGTTCAAAATGGGACAATGTAACTAGAAATCACTTTAAGGTTTCAAAATTTGTCAGTATAAAACACAGCAACAGAAGCTGAATAAAATGTATTTGAAGATATTCTGTATCCTTAGAATGAATGTCAGAATATAACCTACTGAAATTGAAAGGGAAAAAACGTAGTAGGAAACAAAATGGATTCACTCTCCACCTTTCTAGGATCTCCCACTATGGAGTCTCATGCAAACCTGGTTTCAGTAAGAACTGCGACATTTCATATGACCAGTTTTACATTTCCATCTAGTAAAATATATTTGTCTTAGGTCCCATTACTAAGCCATCCAAACCTTTATTAATCAAGCAAAAATCTAAATATAATGTAGGATTAGTGGACAATTATGGCTTAATGGGTTATCCCCATGTTCAATTTCTTTTAAGGTATTCAATGACTTAACCCAAATAATAACTTTAGGGATTGTGATGGAGTTTGATGATACGTTGATAGGAAGCCATTCCAGTCAAACAGTATCACTTGGATTGGTAGTATTATTACCTTTATGAGTTGCATGGTGAGGATAACAATGATAATACTCTTTATAGCTTTTTTAAAGCTTTCTCTCTTCCCTAGTTCAGACCGGACCGAGGCACTGAAATCTGTGAAGACGAAAAGACTCAAGTTGGAATTTTTTTATCATTTTCCATCTCACTGTTCCACTCCTTTCCCACGCACGTGTTCCCTCTTCTTCCCCAGGACTGGAGTTAGGGGGAAAGATGTGAAGGAAGGAACGTGGAGAGAACTGAGACGGGAAAAGTTTCCCTTGACTGGTAAGTTGTTGAAGCCTGGCCCTGATGCCGGGCCTGTCTCGGGTTCTAACGGCGACCCCGCCTCTCAGCCCAGGGGGGCTTTCCCAAGGCTCCCCCTGCTGAGACACGCTCCTCTGCCCTCTCACTTCCCGCTTCCTCCTCAGCTAATGGCTTGAGCCGATCCCCTCTCATCCATTCCGGGAACAGAAATTATCTGCTAAGTCATCTGAATCCCCTTCTTGAAATCTTCTGCAAGATGGCCTGACTGTTGTATAAAAGAATGAATCCGGACGTTTTCCTTCTTTGTGGAAGTCAGTTTGGTTAAACAGTATTTGGCTTGTATCAATGGCGTCTGGCTTCTCAGATGTATTGTAGAGAGCTCAGCAAATTGGTCTCTGCTTTAAATTTCCCTTGCTTCTGTAGTTACTGTCCCAGAGAAAAGTGACCTATGAAAGTTAATACGGCAAGTTATCCTACAAAATTATCAGATTTTAAAGGTAAAGACGTTTTTGACATCCAAGAAAAACCTTTACATCAATTTTCTGGAAGAAAAATTTAGACTGGCTTCAGA
Source organism: Phataginus tricuspis (assembly GCA_029783875.1). Lineage (NCBI taxonomy): Eukaryota > Metazoa > Chordata > Mammalia > Pholidota > Manidae > Phataginus > Phataginus tricuspis. The sequence continues at coordinate 2,839,522 of JAQQAC010013566.1, read as the reverse complement.
TAGACCTCACCAACATTCATCACCAATACTGCAGTGATACAACAGCTGGAAAACCCTGGAGAGTGACAAAAGTACATGGATAAAGAAACCAATGCTTATAAATGTTTATATATTCAGATGTTGTTTCCACGAGCCCCTCTGGGGAAAACTATTAAAGGATGAGTTCAAACTAGCCAAGAAATAAATAGAAAATTTAGGAAAAGGAATAGTAATCTGTTTTTAAGATAGTTAACTATAGAACTAAGAATTCTTTTAATGTGAGGATTAGAGTGACAAAAGATAATGTAAATATTATACTGTTTTAAATTATAGAAAGAATATATTTAACAAAAATTGATAGAGGAAATAAGTTGATTACCTCACCTTCAGTATTTAGAATTTAGAGGATATGATTTAAAGCTGTTATATTCTTTATCCATAGGATGGACTGCTGTAATACATTAGGTATTTTCCAAAAATGGACAATTTTGGAAGGGGGACTTCCCTCAAGAAACAGCCAGTTTTGAAAATTTAGGATTCAAATAGCTTCAAGTACTAACTCCATTTTCATTTTAAAAACATTTAATTCAATTTTGGTCATTTTTTTCAATGCCCAACAAGTTATTTTGGTGAACTCTGTCTGCTGAGAAGGTGAGAGTATAACCTGAAGAGCCTAGTAGTTTAGGAAGAGTGATAGGGGCTGAGTTGAAGAACTCTCATATTCTGACATCAGACGTCACTACAATCAAGAGCAAGCAGGTCAAGCACATGATCTGTGAAGTGGACATAGAATATGGAGGGAGATACATGCTGCAACTGCGGTACAACATACCCGGGGAAGGGCCTCGACAGCAAGAAGAAGAGGAAGTACTATAATCATAGAACATATAAAATAATATTTCAGAACTAAGACCAAAATTCCTGCCATTACTATAAGTATAAGTGGATTTAATTCATCTATTAAAGATATTATTATTAAATCACACAAAAAGCCCACACGCTATGAGATATACCTGAAGCAGTTATCCATAAAAAAATTTTTAAATGATAAGCAACAATAACACAGGTACTTACTAATTAAATGTAAGCAGAAGTCAGGATTATAATGTCAGATAATACGCATTTGTTTAAAAATGTTACACAGACCAAAAGATTAGCTAACAGTATGAACAGAAATCATTCATCATGAGGATATAACAGCAGCAGTTCATGAAACCATAATCAATAAATTGGAAGAGCTATAGTAGACATGGGAAAACTAACTCAAATTTCTCAGCCCTTGAAATATGAAGTGAGCAAAGCATATGCAATTATATAGAGGACTTACAGTGTAATAAAGCAGGTATAATATATATATATATATATATATATATTTATGCATATGTATATATACATGCATATACATGAACATGGGAAATTTGCCCTGAAACTCTCTCTTTTTAAAGTTTCTGCTTGTTATCATTAACCAAGCACTTGAGAAGATACACAACTTATAAACACAGCTTATTTCATATTCATTATTTGGAAAACATATGAACATCTTCAACTTCCTTTTTAGTGTAATAATATGAAGAGAGTTATTACATACTTGATTTTTTTATGTCTCACAAATTGTGCTTTGTGATTCTGAAGTCCCTTTAGTAAAAAAATGATATCATCATTAACATTTGCTATATCACCTATATGAAGGAAATTAAGTTCTTAGGTATATAAGCAAAATGACTTTTATGAATGTTTGTATGCAAAAATTAATTCGTCTTTTTTTTCAGATAATAATCAGGCAAGGGGTCTTCAGAACAATTAATGTTTCTGAGTCTAATTAGAACTGGCTAGTAAAAGTAACTATGTGAAGCGAAAGTTCAAACTACCTTACTTGCATTGCAGGTAAGATATGAAGAATTATGTCTATTGTACTCAGTCTAAAAATAACAAATACAAAGAATTGCTATGAGAGCTTCTCACTTCTCTTTCAGCCAGTGTGGCTTTTAGAAACAATAAAACAATGAACAGGAAAAATTTCTGAGTTAAGAGTGGTCCATGTTTTTACAACTTGTGTTATAATATAATGATCATTATATAATCTAATATTAATATTAATATATAATCTAATATCTATCATGATGTATGGTGTATTTATATATAAATCCATACATTTATTATTAATTTAAATTTTTAATTCATAATTATTAATAATTACATGTAGTGATCTTAAGAATAATATGTACACAGTCTTTATAAAGATAGATTCAAAAAGTTTACAGTAGAGAGCGGGGTTCAAGATACCGGCACAGGAAGATCCTGCACATACCTCGTCCCACAGACACAACAAATTTACAACTACGTATGGAATGATTTCCTCTGAAAAGCCCTGACAGTTGGATGAGCAGAGCTGCCACACCAAAGGATAAAAGGGAAGCATCAAAACATGCAGGTGGGGGTGAGACTGGAAAAAAAAGCCCACCCCAGGTGCAACAATCCCCAACAGGGAGGGATCTCAGAACACAGAGATTTCGCCTGAGAAGGGATGGGTCTGTCGCACCCCAGGCACTCCAACCCCTAGATCCTGCATAGGAGAGGAGCCCCTAAAATGCCTGCTTTGAAAATAAATGGGTATTTATTTATTCCAGGAAAACAAAGGAACTGTAGGGAACAGAGAACCTGCTCTTAAAGGGTCGGGATACAGACTCATACACCCTGGGACCAGTGCAAAAACACTAGTTTTAGTTTTAGGCCATAGCTGAAGGAGACTCACTTGCCAAAATTAAAGTGTGTGCTGGGCGACAGGAATTTGTTGCGACTCTCTCTAGGGACAGAAACACTGGCAGGCACCATTTTTGCAATCTCACCTCCTGCCTACACAGGGCCTTAAGTTCAGACGTAGGTGAATGACTGAGACCTCTTTTTCCAGGACTTCCCCAGCCACACACAGAGTTCTACACGTGACTGCAGCTCTCCTGGTCCCAGGGAAATGTTAGAACTTTACAAAGCTCCCTATGGTCATCTAGTTTTCTGGAAATTCCCTTTAAATTTTTAACAGATCCCATTTCCCCAAATGAAACCAGAGCCTTCGGCAGCATCAATGTCGCCAGCAGACTGCTGGATATTTTCCAAGAAGCTGTGGTACAGACAAAATATTGACTGTGCTCTGGGAAAGGGTTTTTAACATAACTCTGATTGAGGTCAGCCCAGACCTAAGGATGCACGGCTGCCGACTGTTCATAAGCTCTCGCAGCACTTACCTAGCGAAGGAGATGTGGTGGGAACAACTCAAAGCCAAAACACCACAGGGCCTGCTGTCTTAGGAAGGCTCAGTAGCTTCTCGTGGATAGATGACTTCCAGTTTGCTCAGTGGCTTTGGATCATGTCAAGTATGAAATGGTTGATTTTAGGAACGTTGCTATTTCTTCATGTTTCTGCGGGAAAGTGGGCTCACTGAGGCCCTCCGTGCGTTCCGGCCATCTGCCCCTTCCTGCTCAGGTACCTGCCGTGCCTCCAGTTGCGCAAACGACCTAGTATTGTATGAATAAAAGTTAAACCTCTTTAGCTCCCAACTGTATCATTGACAACTAGGGCAATTACTTCACAGAGAAAGTGCTCAAAGAAGGAAAGATTTAGATAGGAAGGTAGGTAAAGATGTAGATCAACAGAGAGAGAGAGAGAGAGTACGTGTATGTTTACACACATGGGGCACTCTCACACATAAGTAATTTCTATTAGAATACACAAAAAATTAAGTGTGAAAACATCTCGAAAATGGAAGACTAGTGGAGGAAAGTATATTTGTTTTTACTTTTCGTGCTTTTCTATTGATTGAACTTTTAAAGCAGCATGAATTATACCTACATTTATTATTGATTGATGGATGGATAGAAGGAATAAAATTGTTATCCTCAGAAAAAGATTACTAGGGCTTTTACTTCCATGATTGTTCTCTGTACAAATTATTCTTTGTCAATGGTCCTTTAAAAATATGACTTTAACAATTCAATAAAAAGTAAGATATAAAAAAGGAGAATCAAGTAAGTATGACTAGTTGTCTTATGATTAAACATTGGCTTTCATGGCAGTTACTTTTCCTATAGAATAAAAGCGATAGAATCAAAGGTCATTCCTTTAGAGTAAAATCAAGAACATTTACTCTAAACACTTCATTTTGCAATTACACAAAACATGGAGGTACCCACATTTAACGTATTTTCCTAAAAACATATAGCAGAACAATTGCCCATCTCAGATTGTCTTAATAGTGAGATCCTTTGGGAATTTTATTAATTAAACTTCTGAAAGGGACCCAAGAGATATGCTCTTTAGAAAGAGTTATGTTTATGGTACCAATGAAATGTATAGAGAGTATAGTGAGTTTTACCTAGACCTCATCATTCTAGGTAAATGCAAAATGCTAAGTCCCATTGTGTGCTTCTCTAGAACAGCAGTTCTCAAAATGCAGTCCTGAGAGACCCCAAGAACTTGCTGGAGGTATATAAAGTCAAAACAATTTTTGTATCAATATTAAAATGTTATTTGGCATTTTTACTCTCATATCCTCTACAAAGCACAGGGAAGTTTTCCAGAGGCTGTCTGCCATGGGTATCACAACACTTTGAATACAGACGTGAGAATCCAGCTGTCTTCTACTAAGCCAGCCATTGAAGAGATTTGTAAAAATGAGAAATCATACTACTTTCTCAGTAATTTTGGTGTGGAAATTATAGTCATTTTTCATAAAAATTGTATCTATATTAACTGAATGGGCTTGTTGACATTTTCCAGTAAATTAATAAATATTTCATGTCTTCTCAGTTTTGATTTTTAATATGGTTAGTATACACAGATATAACCACCATAAAGAAAAGCCATTTTGGGGTTCTCAATAATTTCTATAAGCATAAAGAGGTCCTGAGACCAAAAACTTTGAGAACTGCATCCTAGATCAGTCAGCTAGACAATAAGTGAAAAAACATTATAACTTCCAGACAGAATTGATTTAGTTGAATATTATATCAAATAAACAATTTAAGAGAGAAAGAAATTACAGTGACTGAGACACAATCTCAATATGGTAAAATAGTGAAAACCAAGTAATGCGTAGCAAAAGACTCACACCATACTCGTAAAAAATAACTAAAAGTAAAGATACTCTGAAATGCTGATGCATGAAATACTCTACATTTTTAAACTTCTCTAACAACAGTACAAAAAGTACTTTGGATAAAGATAAAAAACAATATCACACAGGGAAATTAATTCAAATTTAATTTTGAAAAAACATAGATATTTCTCTTTCAAGAAAGTTATACTTATTGGAAGAGTATTCAGTATACGAAAACTTTGAAAAAATTCGCAGGAAATAGAATTGCATCAGCCCATAAATTATCAAACATAATAATATAAGTGAAGTATCTTATTGACTAAGGAAATTAAAACATATATAATTATTTATTCACCAAAAGCAAGAATTAGCCAATTAGATAAAAGATAACATGTGTTTCTGGTGTATGCAGTGGTGTGTGTCCATATGTCTATTATTTTTTATTCAAGCCTGGGATATGGTAGAGGAGGTGGTGTTTATAATCCACCAGTCTATAAAATGTCAGCTAGCTACGTTCTCTCCAACTGGCTTAAAAACAAAAGGCCAGCTGAATGAAGGTATTGAATGTGTATTGAGTCTTAAAATCAATCATGCTCAAGGGATCCTGAAGGGTTTGGTAAGGTCAGGAGGTTTTTTACTTGCTTTGTTTTTCTTGGAAGTAATTATTACTGTTAGCACAGAAGATATATGAGTATTTGCCTGAATAATGCCTCTTAATTAAAGGAGTTTTCACCAAAACAGACAATACATGAGTGCAAGACTAAACTTTGAATTTTTTTTAATTGCTTTGAGTTTATTAAATGATGTTGAAGGTCAGGTCAAGATGTGTTTCATGTCAATCAGTGATTCTTAAACTTTAATGTATGTAAGAAATCCACATGGATCTTGTTATAAACACAGTTTCATAGGAGTGCCCCCTTTAAGAGTCTAATTATATGTATTTCAAAATGGAAATCCAGGAACCTACATTTTAGCACGCGTCTCTGCTAAGTGTGAATTCAGTAACACACTTTGAGAAAATGTTGCAGTAAAATCTCAGTCAAGCCTTCCTGAAGTTTTAAGACTTTTCATTTAAATTTTGATAAATGGGTTAATTATAATTTAAAATATTAAAGCCATTTAAATTTAAATGACATGTTATTAAGAGACTTGGAATAAGGTACATAATATGCAGTTAAAATCATCTCAGTCCATCAATCATGATAAAGCCACCCATTTATAAATGTACATAATGTATACGAATGTACAGTTAAAATAATTCCAGCACATTGATAATGATGAAGCAATCTAACCTTGAAAAATAATTACATTAACGTTTATAGTTTAAAGATTTCTCAAACTTCAGTTAAATTAATATATCCTTGTCTCTAAAGCCTAAGATTATTTGAGGTTACATACATGTTCTTTAGTAGCCTTATTTGTTCTACTTTAGATACTAAGTTTTCATATAGTATTGTAAATATGTTTAATGTATTTTTTTGATGGTCTTAATGTCTATGAAGACACATAAAGACAATGTGTCATGTAAGCTATAGAACAACCAGTCAAAGTTTCAGTAGATCCTCTCAGAATATTATTGATCTGAAGGTCTAATGAAATGATAATTCTCTGAAATATCTCAAAGTCTCTGTTTAGAACAGTGGTAGTTCTTTTCCTTTCTGTTTAACTCTTATTTCCTTTTCTTAAGTGAATAATTCATAGTTTACTTGACTTATACATTGACTACTAAGCTTACCATTTTAACTGAAATTCAGATCAAGTCAAGACACTTAACCAATATTTTACTGAATATCTACTACATTCGAGAAGCACAGAGATACTACTTGTATGTATTTAAAAACTGAACCTAAATTCATGTATCTAATCACATAGCATCCCTGAGTTTGGTAAGTGCTTTCATGGAGGCATAAAGACAATGAGAATAGAGGAAATAAAATAATTATGTCTAGGAGAAGGCATGGATTAGAAAAGATGGAAAGCTTTGTAGAAGATTGTACAAAGGAAAATACATTTAACTTGGGCTTTGAAGATCAACTGGGATTTTGGCCAACTGAAATATAGGAAAGACAGAAGGAATAACAGCAAATGCATAGTCTTGAAATTATATCATATGTGTCAAGGGAAATGTGATATATAACATAAATGACATGGAAGCAGAACATGAGGCTGGCCATGTTGGTCAAGTTCAGATTTTAAATAAGCAGTAAAAATATGTTTGGAGTTATGACTTGAGTCTATAGAAAATCTGAGGCCATACAGAAATTTAAAAGCAAAATTGATATGGTGATATGTGTGCCTTGGAAATAGTCCTCTGAGGACAAAATTGAGAATTAACCTTAGGAAAAGGAAAACTCGAGGCAAGGAGACCATTAGCAGAATGATGCTTTACTAGGTACCTGAATTAACAGAGGTGAGCACAAAAGAAAGAGAGGGATTGAGAGACAGTGAGAAAGAGAAAGAAGGGAGGGAAAGAGGAAGGAGAGGAGGGAGGATGGATGGATTTAATAAATATTGGGAAAGTAGATTAAGATAAATTAGTGTCTCCTTCAATATAAGAGAGATGAATCAAATAAGATCCTAACATTTGACTTAAAAGCTTCTAGCTTCCCCTGTGAGTCTAAATTTTAATGCCATAAACATTGAATTTACTTTGTTTTCTTTAAAAAAACGTAAGACATTAAGATGATATATTCTATTTCTCTACTTGTTAAGACACAGAGTTACAGATTTCTTATCAGAACAATTACCTATGTGATTGGTTTCCCAACTATTTATTAGATGCTACTTTGTTTCATTTCCACATTTTTTTAAAGATCCATTGTCATTTCACCAACTTCCAATTTCTCTTCAGCATTACTTAAAAAATAATTCAGGTTTATTACCGTTAGAAATTTTTGTACCCAGAACCTTTAGGCGACTATAATTTTTAAATGGCAGCATCCCATATGACTTAATAGCTGAGAAATTACTAGCAGTTTGTATTGCATTTTTTAAATTCGTACCTGTCCCCTGTCCCTTCTAAGAGAAGCTCCCCAGCACATGATCCTTGCTGAAGAGGCAGATGACAGGCAGACATGTCATCTCACATGGGGCTCTCCGCTCCCTTCAGGAAGGGTTAAGCGTAATCCACAGCCTGCCTCAAAAACATGAACTGAACCAGATTCCCTGCCTTGGAATGTGAGCTAAGCAATTCCAAGACAATAAATTTGGTTAATAAGAGAAAACTGGGCTGGAAGCCAAAGTCCCAAACCAAAGTTCTAAGGGAAAACCCTGTAAATAAGTGGAGGAAGCCACTCAGTAGGAACGAAACATGGAACAGATGACAGGGAAACAAACAGCCTTGAATGGGAACAGCAGTGCCGACGGCAACGTGGACGTGAAAAAGAACCCGAGCCTCCGCCAGGACTGCCATCTTCCCAGTTCTATCTTTTAAACACCCCCCTTTTAGAAGTAAACCGCATCTGTTTCTTATAACCAAAACAGTCTACCTAAAACTTTCTACAAATCTCTTCCAATTCTTCTGTTTCTGGAAACCAAAAGGTAACACACTCCATTCTCAGAGGCAGCCAGAGGGTGAAGGGACCCCTGTTGTCCCTAGTCACAACTGGCGGAGGGTACAAGACAATGACTAACCCTCTGCGTTTAAATTAAGTGTATTTAAGTTATAGATTCTATAGCTTTTTCTTTATTTACCACATAAATTAGCTCAGAATCTCTATGTGGTTTTCAGAAGGAATGAAAAGTCCTTCCATATTCTGCAGGCATTTGTTCACACTTAGAGCAAGCTAGCTTTTTATTATCTGAGCAAAAAGACAAAGAAGCTAAAAAAAGAAAAGCAGAAATTTTCCAGACAGAGCAGCAGTATTGGTGATGTTTAGAATAAAATTAGGAAATATCACTAATCCTATCATAGCCTGAGAAAACATGCAGTATCTCCTCAACACAGAGTGCCTACTGCTTCCGGTCCCTGTACATCACTGATCACGCTGGGGAGTTAGGGGCCTCCCTCAGGGCGTCCTGAAGATATTTCTGTGGAGGCACTTGCATGGTATTAAAAAGCAAAACAATTTTGATTTGATGGAATTAGCAAACTGGGACTATCTCAATGAGGGGAAAATTTGTCATCAGAGAAGGTGACATTTTAGAAGGCTAATTCTAATTCTACTAATAGTGGAACACATTCTTTTCACAGGAGATCTTTTTGTTAGAACACAGGAGAAGAAAATTAAGGTAAAATGTCAGCTGTACATAAATATTTTGCCCTAATATTTCTGAATTTGAAAAAAATGTATACCATAAAATCAGTGTTTCAAATTCTACTTGAAAGTAGGGGAGGTAACCATCTAAATAAGTAAACCATGGTGTAAGAATCCAAAAAATACCCAAAGCATACAAATAGTAAGTACTTATTCCAGTGACTGCCACTAATCACAGCACCATTTATATACTTCCTTTGAACAATTTTCAAGTCATTGTTTAGCTAAACCTTATTTTTTACACAAGATGGTATTGCCTAGCTTGAAAGTTTTACCACCCTTTGGCTAATACTGAGCTTTTGCATTTTCCCAAAACATCAGTCCTCCTCTCAAAAAGATGAAGATTAAGGTTTTAAAAAATGTGCTATAAATTCTGAAGACATTAATTCCAAAACCAGTTCCAATTTTTTTTTGTATTAACAGTTTCCTTAGAACTTACATGAAAGCGAGAACTTACATGAAAGCACAAATCACCGTGTATTTAATTAATAAACCACACTACAAAGAAAACAACCAAGAAAAGAATAGATAAAAAACAACGTGTTTATTCCGTAGTTATTGTTACTTTGGTTGCTGCTATGCCTTTGTGTCGACATGACCCCGTACTTGCTTTTTGACGCACAACGCAGTCCATTTCATTAACAAATACCGGAGCCCCAGTCCGCGGCAGGCAAGCCATTGCTCCCCATCTGAACCATCTGATTAAACTTGAGTCTGCTTTAATACTGAATTTATTGTGTAAATGTAACAACAGTTCTTCATTTACTGAGCATCTATTAATATGTAGGAATTCTAACATGGATTCTGCCCTAGATTCTATGATCAAGTAAGAAAAAAATAAGATATATCTGAAAAAGTGTATAATATAAAGCACAGAAATATAACTGCTACCAGAGAGGTACCAAAAAAGAGTGGGAGAGGGATTAAAATTAGTTATCATTTCAAATGGGATCATTATCCTTTAGGAAGAAGCAATTAAAACATCCTTTTGCAAGAGTTCATTGCGGTTTACTGTGATGGTTAATTTTCTGTGTCAACTTGACTGGGTCATGGGAAGCACAGATACATGATGAGTCATCAGTATGGCTGCAGCTGTGAGGGTGTTTCTGGAGCAGATTAACATTTGAATCAGTGGACTGAGTAAAGCAGATTGCTCTCCCCAGTGTGGATGGACTTAATCTAATTTGTTTAGGACTGAATAGAAGAAACAAGAGGTAGGAGGAAGAATCCTCTCTACTTGATTGCTTGAGCTGGAACATCAGTCTTCTCCTGCCCTGTAACTGAAACTTAGATCATCAGTGCTTCTGGTTTTTAGACCCTGGACTCAGACTGGACCCACACCACTAGCTGTCTTGTGCAGAAGCTTCCAGACTTCTTAGCCTCATAATCACATGAGCCGGTTCTTCACATAAATCAATCAACACTTTCCCTCTCTCTCCCTATAGGTTTTCTTTCTCTGCATAACCCTGAGGTTGCATTTACCTTTGATGGAAATTTATATTTAAACAATATTCATGTTTACCAAAATTCCCTTTTAGTTCTATGAGCACATTATAAAACAAATGATATCAAATAACTAGTACTAATGATGGCATAGCACAGATGTAGTACATAAAACAATTTTTTTTATAATAGGATTCTTTATCTTTCTTTTTAGTTAACTGATATTTCATTTATGGGTGGGTTTTAGTCTAATTAAGAAATTGTCTAGAACCGTGAATATTTAGGTAGATCATTTTTCCACCTCTACTTGGTTGTCTTACTAAATGTACCAGTGAAAATGAGGGAGCTCTGAGCCCAAATTATCTAGATTGTCTGAATATTTATCCACATTACAAACATATGCTTAATTTGGCACATTTTACCCTAGATGAAAGGTTATTATTCAGTCTATTTAAAATAGAAAATGCATGTACCAAGTTTCCAGAAATATATATATATGAATATTTCAGGGCAATAGTGAGAAACATAGGATTATGTCACTTATTACAGATGATGAACATAAATATAAGAAAATCATCTTTGTCATATTTACCAGACATACTTTAATTGCATTTACAGAATTCCACCTGAACCAACTCAACTTCAGGCAAATGATTTATTGGCACATGTAACCAATCTTTGTCAAGGACGGGTGTATTATCTGAGCCACAAGGTGACTGAATCAAAGAACTTGAATATTGCCAGGATTCTCTCCCTTCACTTCTTGCTCTTGGTTCTCTGCATGCATCTACTTTTTTCGATCAGTCTTGTATCCTCCACTGACTTAGAATCAAGGACCCCAAATATAATATTGCCAAGGTTCATTTCTGAAAAATAACTGATATGCTTTTCTCCTAATGTTAATTCTAAAAATCCCCAAGAAGTGTTGTTATGGGCCCACATTGTATAAATGATCCATTTCTGCATAGATAATTGTAGTCCAAATATACAAATAATAGTAGTACTCTGGACCCAACCTGGGTCAGGTAAGCCTCTGCCAGAATCAGGCGATTAGAGTAGTGACAATAATATATCTGACAACTAAAGGGGAGGAGAGGGAGTAAATATTTATTAGGTGTCCACTACACTGCTCTGAGAAGTTATAATAATTGAGCTGTTGCATAACAGAACACAATATTAACTTTTAGATTGAACATTTTAAGCCATCAATTTGTTTTCCAATAAAATTTGTTTTGAACACAACTAAGCACATAATAATTCAGCAATGGGAATAAAGTGAATCATGTCCAGGCTGCAGAGACCAATTAGAACTTTGCATTAGAGCGCTGCCTTGCTAGTATTCAGTGAAATAATTGCCATTTTCTTAAGACACACAATTTAACAAGCTCTACCACACCTGCTGTTTATGATCCTAAGTGCACACCAGAAACTACCACCAACAAAGAACACATCAGAATAGCTCAAAGAACAGACTGACAAAATGAAAGGTTTTCATGCAATAAAAAATGAAGTGCTTATAAATAAAGAAGACCAAGGTTGTGATACCTAAAATGGCACAATAATTTCCCTTTAATTATGTTCCAGGAAATAAATAACACTTAAAAAGAAATGTAGCATTGCCAGCAGAGTTTGAAATTGCTGCCTCCAACAGTATTACTTCCTGTTGATATCAATTTGCCTCAGGGGTAAGATGTTTGACTAGAGTCTGTCTCCAGCTGAGTACCAGCACGGTGTGCTGATGACCAAGTGTCTGTACACATAGTTTGATTTTGGGTCAAGGCTTTGTTTCAGAGCCCAGGGCTATGTTCTGCTTGCAGGAAATGGCCCAGTCACTAAATAAGCAAGTATCCAATGCTGTGCTCTTGTGTCTAGGCTGACAGTGTTGCTTCCAGTTTGTGTTGCTTCCAGCTGCTTCAGTACTGTTCACATGAGACACCTTGTTTGATACTTAAAGCAGGAGTTAACAATGTCTAGAGGTCATGATACATGATAATGGCTGCCGTATTTCATATACAGCAGCTTTGGCCTTAGCCACATTCACTGACCCTCAAGAAAATCAGAAGTATTCTTGTCTCATATTTGGTGGATGCTTTAATCATTTCATATCAACTACTTGAGGACATTTTCCCAGAGAACAGCACTTGATAAAGGTTTGTTGATTAAATGAATATATGAACGGCCCTTCGAACAAGGAAGAAGTAACTCTACTAGAGATGCAGGGGGCAGGCTTCCACGATACAGCCATCTTTAGGATTAGATGTCATTGTATAAAAACATAACAATAATAGGTGCTGTTTATTATTCAGTTCTTTCATTGCCTTGACCATTAACAGAAAAAAATAAGCAGAAGGCTAATTAAGGAGTGCTACAAGAGATGACAATGGCTTGACATAGAATACAGCATCGGAAGTAGTGAGAAGTGAGCAAATTCCGAATATACATTGAAAGTACAAATTATAATATGTGCTGATGAACTAGACATATGCTGTGAGAGAAAACAGAAGAATATACATGCTCACACATACACAGATGTAGACAGAAGGAGAGACAGGTGTAGAGACAGAGAGAGATGTGAGGAAATGAGATGACAATAGGGAAACAGCATATTAATTCTACAAAGCCACGAGACCACGAGGACCAATGGAGAAAAGAAGCATCTGAAGACCAAATGGAACATCTAGAGAGGTGGCAGAAAAGGCACTGCCAAGTGAGGAAGAAGAAAAGCTAAGTAAAGAAGTATTTCCATAGAAGAAAATAATATATTTTGTTAAATATCACTTTTATGTCAAGTACAATGAGGACTAAAAATTGATCATTATTTTGTCCAGTAGAATTCATTGGTAACCTTTCCTTGGCTTCTATCTTGCACTGAGTGTTATGGAAGAGAAATGGGGAGCAAAGCCTGCTCACAATGTCCATTCATGAGAATGGGAGGAAGGAAAAGGAAGCCATGCTTTAAACAATGCTTACAATGAGCTTTACTGTGACAGATTGCAGAAAAAAAGGGGTAAAGGAATGTAGATGTAGATGTGGAGGCCAGAGGGAGCTTATTTTTAAAGACTGGGTGGTGTCAACTAAGAGGCCGAACTGAAATAAAAGAGAAGCATTTATTTGGAGTTTCAACTTAGCACAGATTTGTATAGAAACCCAAATTGCATCCCACTAGGAAGCAAGAGGCAGGGGTTTTTAAAGACAAAAGGGAATGCTTGCATACATTGTTTACAAAGAATTTTGATTGGTTTTGGACGCAGAGCTAATCTTGGCTAAACATAATTGATTGCTAAGGCTACTGCTAAGCAAAAGTGAGTTACTATAGAGAGTTCCAGGTGTTTAGGTTGAGTCCTTGGAATAGATGCTGTTTGGCCCAGTTCAAAAGTTCTCATTCCACCTACTGAGGACATGCATAAGGCTCATCTCCTTAATGGCCCCCTGGCTCCATTTTAAAACCCCCTCACATAAGTGACTGTATTTTATTTCACTTTTCACAAAGGACTACAGGATGTTTGTATGACATAAAAAGTGAGGGGAGATAAATGAAAGATAAAGGAGACAGTGTAAACAGCAGGAGCGAATATGCAGCGCACTCTCACAATACTTTAGGGACAGTGTCAAGTGACTTATATTATCTCATTTAATGACCTAAAAACCCTGAGATAAACACTGTTATGCTGTTTTAGAAATGCATAATGGATTAGAGGTTTGGTGACGTGCCTAACGTCACGCAGCTAGTAGAAGCAGAGCCAAGCATCAAACCTGAGACCTTCAAAGTTCCACGAGTTTGACCTCATCATCAGCTATGGGTGAGGAACTCTGTTAGACCACTAAAGTGTAGCCATTAATTTTTTCTGAACCCAGGGCCATGAAGTTCTTTATGCAGTGCTCAACATAACCAAGGAATTATCTTTGGTTCTAGAAGAAGAATGGAAAATAACATTTTTTACAAATCTCAGCTACACAATTCTCCATGGTCAAACAACAGAAAATATGTATCCACACATACATACATAGTTATATCAACTTGGATATATTTTTATTTTACATATTAGTCTCCTGTTCAGTTTTTCAATAAGGACAGTACATTGCTGGAAGAAAATATTACAGAAGCAGAAACGTAGATATTTATTTCCCAGAGTCCCATATTTTGACTGTGGACCACAAGGCAGAGAAAAACTGAACCACTTTGTCCATGACAGAGATGGAACTAGAACCAAATAAAAGAGGGAAAACTCATGGAGAAATGAAATTAAATAGATTCTCTTCCTTCTTAGGGTGGTATATACTTTTACTTTAAAATATACAACAAATGAGATTGAAATGACATCCTAAGCCAAATAAGGAAAATAAAAGTAGAATTGAAAGTTAGGGAAGCTATGAAATAGAAAAGTTTGTTTTGGCTGTTCCAGATGAGAAACATCAAGATTTTCCTTAAAGGATTTCCTAGAGGGCTGTACGTTTCATTTCCGAGGTAGTAGGTGAGTGGCTGAATTCAGTCTCAGGAGTTGAGCAAGCCTCGGTCTAAATCCTCATTGAGTGACACTGATATTTTACATCCCTAAGATTCAATTTCCTCATTTGGAGTAAGAAGAGTGCCCGCCCTCAAAGAGTTGTGAAGATAATTGAGATCATATTGATGGTGCTTTCTGCCCATCCCGCACTAAACTACATGTTGCCCATTTTATTGCCTTTGACATTTGAGTATGTTTCCTAGAAAGTTTTCCCTGAAAGCTGCTGCAAATTAAAATGGATACTGGTCTGCCTTAACTTATTTTTAAGATAAAGGGGGTATAAGTTAATATCTGAATAATGGTTCAGAAAGATCAAAAGGATGAGAAAATTTGACACAGCAAAGACTTTTAAAATTCACATGTCCTTAGAAGTGAAGACTTAGCAACTTAGAAATGAAGACTAACATGATTTATCTTTATGAGATTTTTAGTTATTTTGAGAATGCTTAGTGACAAAATATGCACATTGAAATAACTGCCCAACCTGAATGCATTCTCACCACAAAGATGCTTTCTTTATTGTTTATATAAATACATATATTTGAAAAATAATCAATGTGCATTGTGAAACTGAAGAAAGGAAACCTCACTTAAAATGGAGTTGGGGGGCTAGAAGGGAAAGCTCTTATGCCCTAGCACTTCTTCAGCCCTTTGCAGACCGTAAAGAAGAGATTACCTTGCATTCCCAACAGGAAGAAGCCTTCCCAACCGGAAGGAGGAAGGAAGATTTCCCCTTGTCCAGCAACAGTCCAGTCAATGAGAGACTGTCACAGCTAGCCAATTAAAATCCACTATACTTTGAACTTCCAGTTTACTCCAGTGGATTTTTTTGTCTATAATGGCCCCTCCCAACTCCACCCTTTCCTCTACAAAAGAGTGGTCCTCTCCTTTGTTGCCTCTAGTTTTCCCATAGCTTGCATGTCCTGAATTGTAATTTTCTATTATTCCTGGATTTTTGCTGGTAAAATAACTGATTATTTATTTTACAGGTCAACAATATATATAAAGTAACATAATTGTAACTTTATGCCAGGTACTATGCTTCAAATAATAACTGAAGTCACTTGTTAATAACATTAAAAAAAATCTGTCTATGCAAAAAATGTTCATCTGTGGAATATTCTCAATATAACTTTCCCCATATTTTGAAAGTAGGAGAAATACCCTTATCTGCCAGATATGGAAATGAGAGTTTTAAATCCCTGAGAAAATATTCTACAATCTTATCATTATAAATGGAGTGTGTTTAATTTTGTGTTTCATTTAATGAAAAATTAAAAATGTATCTCTTGTGTCTTACTGAACTTCATCAGGATACTGTAGTTCATACTGATACATTACTAATTAGATTGCTAAATTGCTAGTATTTTGAAAATTTTGCAACATTATGTGATTATAACTAAGTGTATTGTACACCCAAATCACTAATAATATTTAAAATTATCCAGTAACTAAAAAATAAAAATGAAGTTAAACTGATGAATTGCTATAAAAAGAGTATGAATAAAAGATCTTAAGAAAGTACATTTTTACCCGAGTAGCTTCCTTATTTTTCCTTTGATTTAGAAAGTTTTTCTGCCCTGCTTTCCATCACCTGATTTTGTTGATCTAAACTGTTTGTCTTTAAAGTAATTCAGTATTTGACATTAATTCATTGTATCTATTGAAATTAATGTCTCACATCATTCTGTGAAAACTTTATGTTCCCAGAAGAGTTTGTCACACAATCCAAATGATTTCTAATCCAGCTGAAAGAACTCAGTCTCCACTCTACTCTCATTCCAGTGAAGGGCATTTGGCTTGAAAATGCCTCATTGCTCTAATAGGTGTCTGAGTAGAACGTGGTGAACAGCTGTGCTTATTCATGTTCCCTGGATCTTTATATGAACCCCAATCCAAGAGGATACAGGGAAAATATTGTTGCTGTTCTACAATAATAATGCTAGCGGAGAATTAAAATTTGTCTTCTTTATGAAAAATCTGCTCAGATAACCTCTTCTTCTACCATCTGGTTTACTAAAATCAATGTACTATCTGGCTTCATATAATTATTTTATTGATGTAAATAACAAGAAGAAGAAAAATACTTTCCTATGTAAAAATTTAGTTTAAGGAATTGGAATTAACAATACTAAATTTCTCAGTGCTTTTCAATAGTCCTTGGAAACTGAACAGATTTCTTCATTCTAGAATATTTAATGAGGTTTATTATTAATGATATATTTTATTGATGATCTTATCTCACTTTTACCTCTTTATGTTTTATTTTAAATATGAACCCCTAACCCCTTTACAATGGGGTATTATAACTATATTTAACCTTTTCTGTGTTACTGAGTATGAGCTCGGTTATACTGGAATACAAAGGACTTAAGAAATTCCTGTGCCTATGCTCAAGTTCTAACCACGTATGAAAAAACAAATGAACAAAAATCTTAACTTCTCAGGACTGTGTTACAGAGATACAGACTACAGATATTCCATAAGTTTTTGGTGGCAACTGTGCAAGCAGAAGAATATTGAGCTATAGACACTAGGTACCTTGATTTATGTAGTGTTTTATTAACTGACTTCTACTAATTTCAATGAGTGTTAATTGAAAACCTATGAGGTCTAACTTTCCTGAGATACTAAGAAGAATGGAGATGTCTGGAACATGACCAGGCTTTTGAAAACTGAGCAAAAGAACGATATTCCCAAAAAAGAAAGTATCACCACAGTGTAATAAATGTAGAAGGGATGTGTGCAGAAGGAGGTAAAGATACATAAAGGTCCTATTGGGGATTAGTACCAGATACTATGGATTCAGTAAAGAGGGTCAGACTATAAATGTACTTACAATAAGTGAAGCAGGATAATTTGTGAAAAGATAGGAAAGTGAGTTTTGTTTTCAGCTTTCCTTTGCCAATGCTTATCAAAAAAGGAAGTCAGGCTATTATGCAATAAAAATTATGGCAACCACCATGGGGTAAGTATCTACATTTATCCCCTCACTCCAATGTCTGGCACCAAAGAAAACCTTGGATTGCTTTTTAATACAGCGGATAGGCAGAAGAAGTCTCATTAGTGATAGATATTGAATTTTTCACCAACCACATGTGTGAGCTCATAGAAGAACACAGAACTAATGGAATACAATAATTTTAATATTTACTATGAAACAAGTCTCATATCCACCACGCAAGATAAAAAGTTTGCTTCTTCAGTAAATTTTACATAGTTCTGAAGTTATTCAAATGAATAACACAGCTCAACAATAGAGCCAAATATAAAACTGGCACAAAAAACAGTAAATTCCCATTACTAGGAATAATCAACTATAGACATAAACAGGAAAAAAATCTTAGTCACAACTTCAAAAAAACTATAAAAATTTGTCTCACTGGTGGGAGGAAAAGATTCAGAGTGGGGAGGGAGTGGAAACAATTATTAATATTCTACAGGAAGAAAACTGCATATAAAAATATTGTTTTATGGAAACTTACATACTGAATATTAAAACATACATGAAAATATGAAGGATATAGAATAGTCTACTTGGGCTTCATATAGGTGAGCAAAAACAACTTGCAGTCTTGTTTAAATTGATGCTATTCAGGGTTGTCTGTTACATTCAAGCAAACTAAGGTAATCCATAGAGTTGCCTCATCAAAATGTCCACATGAATATTATCTCACAACTGTTATTATGACTATCATCAAAAACAAATGTTGATGTGAATGTTTAAAAAAGGGAACCCTGGTGCACTGTTGCTGAGATTATAAATTGCTAAACCACTATAGAATATGTATGGAGGATCCTCAAAAAATTACAGATAGAGCTAAAAATGGTCCAGCAATTCTACTTCTGGAGATATAGCCAAAGGAAATGAAAACACTAACTCTGAAAGATACCAGCACCCCCATGTTCAGCAGCATTATTCACAATAGTGAAGACATGGAATCAATCTAAGTGTGCATGAACGGATGTCCATATATTATTGACTATTATATTATTGGAATAATATTACAAATAGAATATTATTTGGCCTTAAAAATGAGGAAATCCTACCATTAGTGACACCACGGATAGACCTTGATATTATGTAAGTGAAATAAGTCACCCAGAGAAAGATAAAATACTTTATGATTTCACTTACATGTAGACACTAAAAACAAAAACTCCTTGAAAAACAGATCAGACTTGTGGTTAACAGAAACAGAAGGTGGAGATGGGAGGAATTGGAAAAAGGTCGTCAAAAGATACATACTTCCAGTTATAAGATAAATAAAGAGCCTACCTCAAGATGGTGGCATGAGTAGGGTGGCGGAAATCTCCTCGCAATACCATATATATTTTGAAAATACAGCAAATACAACTATTCCTAAAAGAGGGACCAGAAGATACAGTACAACAGCCAGGCTACATCTACATCTGCGAGAATGCAGCATCTCATGAAAAGGGTAAGATAAAAAACCATGACCTGGCGGGACCCAAGTACTCCCCCAACCCCAGCTCACTGGCTGAAGGAAAAGAATCATAGTGGGAAGGGAGTGGAAGCACAGGATTGCTAAATAACCAGCCCTAGTAGTCTACACTGGGAGCATACACACACATTGCATGGTGTACTGGATATTAGAGAAATGGAAAAGTAAAATCCAAAATGGAGACTGCAAGTGGGTCCCCACAGCTGGCTCCCCTGGGACAAAAGGAAAGCGGGCACTTTAAAAGTCTTAAAGGGACAAGGGTTTAACAGGTGGACAAAATCATCCCAGCACACTCAGCCCAGCAGGCTAGAATCTTAAGCAACTTCAGGCGCCATAACCCCTTGGGTGGCAATTCAACTCTGAAGCCCCTCACAGCAATAAGCAGCCTGTTGTTCATACCCCATGTCAGCGTTGCAAGCAAGCCAGCTGACCCGCCATTGCTACAGACGAGCTGGGGAGGAGCCCCACACACAACAACCACACAGAGTCTTCTCCAAGCTAGTAGCTAACTGGGCCAGACCCAGAGGCTGCCGCCAATGCACAGCTCACCTGCAAAGGCAGAGGAAGCTGAGGCAAGGCCCGGAAGGCACGAAGGGGCACCATTCTCACAGGAGAACACACCCAGCGCATCTGTGACCCCTGGCAGTGCCCTAAGCTATCCTGAGGTCAACTCCACCCATGGAAGATCAGGGAATTAACCCAGAGACTGCTTTCCTGTGTGCAGGTAACTGGCCCAGGCAGTGGAAAAGGGCAAGGTGACCAGCAAGCAGGAAGGGACTTTGTTCTCCCAGCTGACACATGTGCCACTTTCAAATGATCATGTCTATTGCCATGAAAGGGCAGAAGAACCTGGTCCAGCCCCAAATCACTCAGACAACACCAGAGAGAGGGCCTGATGAGATAGATATAACCAATTTTCTTGAAAAAGAATTCAAAGTAAAAGTCATAACCATGCTGATGAAGATGCAGAGAAACATGCAAGAGCTAAGGGATGAAGTCTGGAGGGAGATAACAGAAATGAAACAATCAATAGAAGGACTTAAGAGCAGATTGGATGAGGTGTAAGAGACTGTTAATGGAATAGAAATCAGAGAACAGGAATACAGAGAATCTGAGATAGACAGAGATAAAAGGATCTCTAGGAATGAAAGAATATTAAGAGAACTGTGTGACCAATCCAAACAGAACAATATTTTTATTATAGGGGTACCAGAAGAAGAAGAGAGAGAAAAGGGGATAGAAAGTGTCTTTGAAGAAATAATTGCTGAAAACTTCCCCAAGCTGGGGAAGGAAATAGTCTCTCAGACTATGGAAGACCACAGATCTCCCAACACAAGGGACCTATGGAAGACAACACCAAGACATATAATAATTAAAATGGCAAAGATCAAAGAAAAGGACAGGGTATTAAAGGCAGCCGAAGAGATAAAAAAGATCACCTACAAAGGAAAACGCATCAGGCTATCATCAGACTTCTCAACAGAAACCTTACAGGCCACAAGAGAATGGCATGATATGTTTAATGCAATGAAACAGAAGGGCCTTGAACCAAGAATACTGTATTCAGCAAAATTATCATTTAAATTTGAAGGAGGTATTAAACAATTTCCAGATAAGCAAAGTTGAGGGAATTTGCTTCCCACAAACCACCTCTATAGGGTATTTTAAAGGAACTGCTGTAGATGGAAGTACTCCTAAGGCTAAATAGATGTCACCAGAGAAAATAAAATCACAGCAAAGAAAGCAGAATAACCAAATACTCACTAAAGGCAAAAAATAAAATGAGCTATCCACAAAAGCAGTCAAGGGAAACACAAAAGAGTACAGAATAAAACACCTAACATATAAAGAGTGGAGGAAGAAGAATAAGAAGGGAGAGAAATAAAGAATCATCAGACGGTGTTTATAATAGCATAATAAGTGAGTTAAGTTAGGAGATGACCTAGAAAGAAGCTACCCTTGAATCTTTGGTAACCATGAATCCAAAGCCAGCAATGGCAGTAAGTGTATATCTATCAATAGTCACCCTAAATGTAAATGGACTGAATGTACCAAAGACACAGAGTAATAGAATGGATAAAAAAGCAAGACCAGTCTATATGCTCCTTACAAGAGACTCACCTCAAACCCAAAGACATATACAGACTAAAAGTGAAGGGATGGAAAAAGATATTTCATGCAAACAATAGGGAGAAAAAATCAGGTGGTGTACTACTTGTGTCAGACAAAATAGACTTCAAAACAAAGAAAGTAACAAGAGATAAAGAAGGACATTACATAATGATAAAGGGGTCAGTCCAACAAGAGGATATAACCATTATAAATATCTATGAACCCAACACAGGTGCACTGACATATGTGAAACAAATATTAACAGAATTAAAGGAGGAAATAGAATGCAATGCATTCATTTTAGGAGACTTCAACACACCACTCACTCCAAAGGACATATCAACCAGATAGAAAATAAGTAAGGAGGCAGAAGCACTGAACAATGTATTAGAAGATGGACCTAACGAATATCTACAGAACACTCTATCCAAAAGCAACAGGATACATATTCTTCTTAAGTGCACATGGAACATTTTCAAGAATAGGTCATGTATTAGGCCACAAAAAGAGCCTCAGTAAATTCAAAAGATTGAAATTGTACCAACCAACGTCTTAGACAAAAAAGGTATGAAACTAGAAATAAAGTACTCAAAGAAAATGAAAAAGTCCCACAAACACATGGAGGCTAAATAACATGCTCATAAATTATCAGTGGACGAATGACCAAATAAAAACAGAAATCAAGCAATATATGGAGACAAAGGACAAAAATAATTCAACACTGCAAAATCTGTGGGATGCAGCAAAGGCCATGCTAAGGGGGAAGTATACTGCAATAAAAGCCCACCTCAGGAAAGGGCAATCCGATATGAAAGTCTAAACTCACAGTTCATGAAACTAGAAAAAGAAGAAGAAATGAGACCCAAAGTCAGTAGAAGGAGGGACATAATGAAGATTAGAGCAGAAATAAATAAAATCAAGAAGAATAAAACAATAGAAAGAATGAATGAAAGCAGGAGCTATTTCTTTAAGAAAATAAACATAATAGATATATCCCTAGCTAGACTTATCAAGAAAAAAAGTGATTCTTCACACCTAAACAGGATAAGAAATGAGAAAGGAAAAACCACTACTGACACCACAGAAATGCAAAGAATTATTAAAGAATACTATGAAAAATTATCTGCCAACAAACTGGACATCCTAGAAGAAATGGACAACATTCTAGAAAAATAAAACCTTCCAAGGCTGACCCAGAAAGAAAGAGAAAATACGAACAGACCAACTACCAGCAACAAAATTGAACTGGTAATCAGAAAACTACCTAAGAACAAAACCCCTGGACCAGATGGTTTCACCCCTGAATTTTATCAAACATTTAGTGAAGACCTAATACCCATCCTCCATAAAGTTTACCAAAAAGTAGAAGAGGAAAGAATACTTTCAAACTCATTCTATGAAACCACAAAAAAATAAAATTACAGACCAATATCCCTGATGAACATGGATGCAAAAATACTCAACAAAATATTAGCAAACTGAATTCAAAAATACATCAAGAGGATTATACACCATGATCAAGAGGGATTCATCTCAGGGATGCAAGGATGGTACAACATTCAAAATCCATCAACATTATCTACCACATCAACAAAAAGAAGGACAAAAACCACATGATCATCTCCACAGATACTGAAAAAGCATTAGACAAAATTCAGCATCCATTCATGATAAAAACTCTCAAAAAAATGGTTATAGAGGACAAGTACCTCAACATAATAAAGGCCATATATGACAAACCCACAGCCAACATCATACTTAATAGTGAGAAGCTGAAAGCTTTTCACCTAAGATTGGGAACAAGACAGGGATGTCCACTCTCCCCACTTTTATTTAACATAGTACTGGAGGTCCTAGCCACAGCAGGAAAAACAAAGAAATAGAGGGCATCCAGATTGGTAAGGAAGAAGTCAAATTGCACTATTCACAGATGACATGTTATTGTACATAAAAAATCCTAAAGACTCCACTCCAAAACTACTAGAACTAATATCTGAATTCAGCAAAGCAGCAGGACAAAAAATTAATACACAGAAATCTGTTGCTTTCCTATACACTTATGATGAACTAGCAGAAAGATAAATCAGGAAAACAATTCCATTCACAATTGCAACAAAAATAATAAAACACCTGAGGGACTCAAGGAAGGTGGCAGTGTGAGCAGGGTGGTGGAAATCTCCTCCCAAAACCATATATATTTGTGAAAATACAACAAATACAACTATTCCTAAAAAACAGACCAGAAGATACAGTACAACAGCAAGGCTACAGCTACAGCTGCAAGAACTCAGTGCCTCACAAAGTGGGTAAGATACAAGGCTGCGACCCGGCAGGACCTGAGCACTCCCCAACTCAGTGCACTGGTGGGAGGTAAAGATTCAGAGCAGTGAGGGAGTGGAAGCACAGGCACGCTAAATAACCAGTCCTGGTGATGTGCGTCAGGAGCACTGACACACATCGTGTGGTGTATCAGAGATTAGAGAATCAGAAGTGCAGGATCCGAGACAGAGACAACAACTGGGTCTCCTCAGGAGCTCCTTGGGACAAAAGAAAAATGGGGGCCTTTTTTTTGTTTGTTTCTTTTTTTTTTTTTTCCTGTTTGGTTAAAGTCATAAAGAGACTAGGGCCCAACGGCAGAACAAAATCATCCCAGTGTACTCAGCCCAGCAAGCTGGGAGTCTTGGGGAATATTGGACCCCCTGGCGAGCAGCCAGGCAAAGCAGCCATGCCAAGACTTCCCACAGTGATCAGCAGCCTCCCATTCGTTCCCCACTACCCTGGCCAACACCACAAAGGGTCCGGGAGCCTCCACTGCTGTGGAACAGCAGAGGAGTGGCCTGGCCCACAGCATCCTCACAGAATCTACTTCCAGCAGGCACGAAGCTAAGCAGGAAGGACCCCAGAACCCACATCAAGGGCTGCAAAGCACCAAGAGGACCAGAAGGCACCCAGAGAGACTTCAAATCCCTGCAGTGCTATAGGCTAGGCTGAGGGCGAACCCACATAGAGGCAGCTCTGGGGATGACCCCAGAGACTGCTCCCGGTGGGCGAGAAACAAGTTCAGGCCCTGGAGAATGGCAAGGAGAACAACAAGCAGGAAGGGACTTTGTTCTCCAAGCTGACACAAGTGGCACCTACCAGTGACCAATTCTATCACTATGAAAAGACAGGAATATGGTACAAAGGTTACCCAGACAACCCCAGACAGAGGGCCTGATGGGATAGATTTATACAATCTTCCTGAAAAAGAATTCAGAATAAAAGTCATAACAATGCAGATAGATCTACAGAGAAATATGCAAGAGCTAAGGGAGGAAGTGAGGAAAGACAATGCAGAAATCAGAGAAGTGATCAATGGATTTCAGAGCAGAACAGACAATGTGCAACAGACCGGTAATGGAATAGAAATCAGAGGACAGAAATACAGAGAAGCTGAGGCAGAGAGACAAAAGGATCTCTAAGAATGAAAGAATATTAAGGGAATTGTGTGACCAATCCAAATGGAACAATATTCGCATTATAGGAGTACCAGAAGAAGAAGAGAGAGAAAAAGGGATAGAAAATGTCTTTGAAGAAATAATTGCTGAAAACTTCCCTAAGCTGGGGAAGGAAATAATTTCTCAGTCCGTGGAAGCCCATAGATCTCTCAACACAAGGGATCCGTGGAAGACAACACCAAGACACATAATAATTAAAATGGCAAAGATCAAAGATAAGGACACAGTATTAAAGGCAGATAGAGAGAGAAAAAAGATCACCTACAAAGGAAAACCCATCAGACTACCATCAGACTTGTCAACAGAAACCTTACAGGCCAGAAGAAAATGGCATGACATATTTAACGTAATGAAACAGAAGGATCTCGAACCAAGAATATTGTATCCAGCACGATTATCATTTAAATATGACAGAGGGATTAAACAATTTCCAGACAAGGGAAAGCTGAGACAGTTTGCCTCCCATAAACCACCTCTACAGGATATCTTTAACGGACACCATAGAGGGAAGCACTCCTAAGGCTAAAAAGATGTCACCAGAGAAAATAAAATCATAGCAAAGAAAGCAGATCATCCAAATACTAACTAAAAGCAAAGAATAAAACACCTAGTATATAAAGAATGAAAGAGGAAGAATAAGAAGGGAGAGAAATAAAGAAACATCAGACTTTGTTTACAATAACTCAACAAGAAAGTTAAGTTAGATTGTCAGATAGTAAAGAAACAACCCTTGAGCCTTTGGTAACTATGAATCTAAAGCCAGCAATGGCAATAAGTACATATCTTTCGATAATCACCCTAAATGTAAATGGACTGAATGCACCAATCAAAAGACACAGAGTTATAGAATGGATAAAAAAGCAAGACCCATCTATATTCTGCTTACAAGAGACTCATCTCAAACCCAAAGATATACACAGACTAAAAGTGAAGGGATGGAAAAATATATTTCATGCAAACAACAAGGAGAAGAAAGCAGGTGTTGCAGTACTTGTATCAGACAAAATAGACTTCAAAACGAAGAAAGTAGCAAGAGATAAAGAAGGACATTATATAATGATAAAGGAGGGGTCAGTCCAACAAGAGGATATAACCATTATAAATATATATGCACCCATGACAGGAGCACCGACATATGTGAAATAAATACTAACAGAATTAAAGGAGGAAATAGAAAGCAATGTATTCATTTTAGGAGATGTCAACACACCACTCACTCCAAAGGACAGATCAACCAGACAGAAAATAAGTAAACACAGAGACCCTGAAAAACAGACTAGAAGAGATGGACCTAACAGACATCTACAGAACTCTACACCTAAAAGCATCAGGATACACATTCTTAAGTGCACATGGAACATTTTCCAGAATAGACCACATGCTAGGCCACAAAAAGAACCTCAGAAAATTAAAAAATATTGAAATTCTACCAACCAACTTCTCAGATCACAAAGGTATGAAACTAGAAATAAATTGTACAAAGAAATCCAAAAGGCTCACAAATACATGGAGGCTTAATAACATGCTCCTAAATAATCAATGGGTCAATGACCAAATTAAAACAGATATCAAACAAAATATGGAGACAAATGACAACAAAACACAAAGCCACAACTTCTGTGGGACACAGCAAAGGCAGTTCTAAGAGGAAAGTATATTGCAATCCAGGCCTATTTCAAGAAGGAAGAACAATCCCAAATGAATAGTTAAAGACACAATTACTGAAATCGGAAAAAGAAGAAATGAGGCCCAAAGTCACCAGAAGGAAAGACATAATAAATATTAGAGAAGAAATAAATAAAATTGAGAAGAATAAAACAATAGAAAAAAATCAATGAAACCAAGAGCTGGTTTTCTGAAAAAAATTAACAAAAAAGATAACCCCCTAGCGAGACTCATTAAGAGAAAATAAGAATTTACACACATAAACAGAATCAGAAATGAGAAAGGGAAAATCATGACAGACCCCACAGAAATACAAAGAATTATAAGAGAATACTATGAAAATCTATGTGCTAACAAGCTGGAAAACTTAGAAGAAATGGACAACATCTTAGAAAAATACAAGCTTCCAAAACTGACCAAGCAAGAAGCAGAAAACCTAAACAGACCAATTACCAGCAAAGAAATTGGATTGGTAATCAAAAAACTACCGAAGAACAAAACCCCTGGGCCAGATGGATTCACTCTGAATTTTACCATACATATACAGAAGAAATAATATCCATTCTCCTTAAGTTTTCCAAAAGATAGAAGAGGAGAGAATACTTCCAAAAATCATTCTATGAAGCCAGCATCACTCTAATACCAAAACCAGGCACAGACCTCACCAAAAAGAAAATTACACACCAATATCCCTGATGAACATAGATGCAAAAATACTCAACAAAATACTAGAAAACCAAATTCAAAAATACATCAAAAGCATCATACACCACGATCAAGTGGGATTCATCTCAGGGATGCAAGGATGGTACAACATTCGAAAATCCATCAACATCATCCACCACATCAACAAAAAGAGGAACAAAAACCACATGATCATCTCCATAGATGCTGAAAAAGCATTTGACAAAATTCAACATCCATTCATGATAAAAACTCTCAACAAAATGGGTATAGAGGGAAAGTACCTGAACATAATAAAGGCCATATATGACAAACCCACAGCTAACATCATACTTAACAATGAGAAGGTGAAAGCTTCTCATCTAAGATTGGGAACAAGACAGAGATGTCCACTCTCCCCACTGTTATTCACCATAGTACTGGAGGTCCTAGCCATGGCAATCAGACAAAAGAAAGACATACAAGGCACCCAGATTGGCAAAGAAGAAATCAACTTCTCACTATTTTCAGGTGACATGATATTGTACATAAAAAACCTAAAGACTCCACTCAAAAACTACTTGAACTAATATCTGAATACAGCAAAGTTGCAGGATACAAAATTAACACACAGAAATCTGTTGATTTCCTATACACTAACGATGAACTAACAAAAAGAAATCAGGAAAACAATTCCTTTCACAATTGCATAAAAAAGAATAAAATACCTAGGAATAAACCTAATGAAGTAAGTGAAAGACCTATACCATGAAAACTACAAGACACTCCTAAGAGAAATTAAAGAGGACCACAACAAATGGAAATTCATCTCATGCTCTTGGCTAGGAAGAATAAATATTGTCAAAATGGCTATACTACCTAAAGCAATCTACAGATTCAATGCAATCCCTATCAAAATACCACCAGCTTTCTTCAATGAACTGGAACAAATAATTCTAAAATTCATATGGAACCATAAAAGACACCAAATAGCCAAAGCAATCCTTAGAAGGATGAAAAAAACAGGGGTAATTATGCTCCCTGACTTCAAGTTCTACTACAAGTCCACAGTAATCAAGACAATTTGGTATTGGCACAAAAACAGACCCACAGACCAATGGAACAGAATAGAAAATCCAAACATTAACTGAAACATATACAGTCAATTAATATTTGATAAAGGAGCCTTGGATATACAATGGGGAGATGACAGCCTCTTCAGCAGCTGGTGTTGGAAAAACTGGACAGCTACATGTAAGAGAATGAAACTGGACTACTGTCAAACCCCATACACAAAAGTAAACTCAAAATGGATCAAAGACATGAATGTAAGTCATGAAACCATGAAACTCTTAGAAAAAAACATAGGCAAAAATCTCTTGGACATAAACATGAGTGACTTCTTCATGAACATATCTCCCCA
>JAQQAC010013566.1:2799868-2809924 GCA_029783875.1 Phataginus tricuspis | reverse complement strand
TCAGTAGATGAATGGATAAAGAAGATGTGGTACATATACACAATGGAATATTATTCAGCCACAAGAAGAAAGCAAATCCTACCATTTGCAACAACATGGATGGAGCTACAGGGCATTATGCTCAGTGAAATAAGCCAAGTAGAGAAAGACAAGTATCAAATGATTTCTCTCATATGTGGAGCATAAGAGGAAAGAAAAAACTGAAATAAAAAAACAGCAGCAGTCCCTCAGAACCCAAGAGTGGACTAACAGTTACCAAAGGGAAAGGGCCTGGGGAGGATGGGTGGGAAAGGAGGGACAAAGGGGAAAAAGGGGCATTATGATTAGCAGACGTAATGTTGTGGGGGCACAGGGAGGGCTGTACAACTCAGAGAAGACAAGTAGTGATTCTATAGAATCTCAGTATGCTGATGGACAGTCACTGTAAGTAAGTCAGGGGACCTGATGAAGTGGGGAGTTTAGTAACCATAATGTTGCACATGTAACTGTAGATTAATTATACCAAAATAGAAAAAAAAAGAATAAAACACCTAAGAATAAACGTAACCAAGGAAGTGAATGACCTATAGCCTAAAAACTACAAGACACTCTTCAGAGAAATTAGAGAGGACACTAACAAATGGAAACTAATCCCATGCTCTTGGCTAGGAAGAATTAATATTGTCAAAATTGCCATCATGCCTAAAGCCATCTACAGATTCAATGCAATCCCTATCAAAATACCAACAACATTCTTCAACTAACTGGAACAAATAGTTCTGAAGTTCATATGGAACCACAGAAGAACCCGAATAGCCAAAGCAATCCTGAGAAGGAAGAATAAAGCATGGGGGAATCTCACTTCCCAACTTCAAGCTCTACTACAAAGCCACAGTAATCAAGACAATTTGGTACTGGCACAAGAACAGATCCACAGACCAGTGGAACAGAATAGAGAGTCCAGATATTAACCCAAGCATTTAGGGTTAATTAATATATGATAAAGGAGCCATGAATATACAATGGGGAAATGACAGCCTCTTCAATAGCTGGTGTTGGCAAAACTGGATGGCTACATGTAAGAGAATAAAACTGGATCATTGTCTAATCCCATACACAAAAGTAAATTCGAAATAGATCAAAGACCTGAATGTAAGTCATGAAACATAAAACTCTTAGAAAAAAATAGGCAAAAATCTCTCGGAGGTAAACATGAGCAACTTCTTCATGAACATATCTCCCCGGGGAAGGGAAAGAAAAGAAAAATGAATAAGTGGGACTATATCAATCTGAGAAGCTTCTGTACAGTGAAAGACACCATCACCAGAACAAAAACGTGTCCTACAGTATGGGAGAATGTATTCATAAATGACATATCTGATAAAGGGTTGACACCCAAAATATATAAAGAGTTCACACACCTCAACAAAAAGCAAATAATCCAATTATAAAATGGGCAGAGGATCTGAACAGACAGTTCTCCAAAGAAGAAATTCAGATGGCCAACAGGCTCATGAAAAGATGCTCCACATCGCTAATCATCAGAGAAATGCAAATTAAAACCACAATGAGATATCACCTCATATCAATTAGGATGGCCACCATCCAAAAGACAAACAGAAACAAATGTTGGCAAGGATATGGAGAAAGGGGAACCCTCCTACACTGCTGGTGGGAATGTAAATTAGTTCCACCATTGTGGAAAGCAGTATGGAGGTTACCCCGAGAACTTAAAATACAAATATCATTTGACCCAGGAATTCCACTCCTAGGAATTTACCCTAAGAATGCAGCAGCCCAGTTTGAAAAAGACATATCCACCCCTATGTTTATCACAGCACTTTTTACAATAGCCAAGAAATGGAAATATCCTAAGTGTCCATCAGTAGATGAATGGATAAAGAAGATGTGGTACATATACACAATGGAATATTATTCATCCACAAGAAGAAAACAAATCCTACCATTTGCAACAACATGGATGGAACTAGAGGGTATTATGTTCAGTGAAATAATCCAGGTGGATAAAGACAAGTATCAGATGATTTCACTCATATGTGGAGCATAAGAGCAAAGAAAAAAACTGAAAGAAAAAAACAGCAGCAGACTCACAGAACCCAAGAATGGACTAACAGTTACCAAAGGGAAAGGGCCTGGGGAGGATGGGTGGGAAGGGAGGGACAAGAGGGAAAAACGGGCATTACAATTAGCAGACGTAATGTTGGGGGGGCATGGGGAGGGCTGTACAACTCAGAGAAGACAAGTAGTGATTCTATTGAATCTCATTATGCTGATGGACAGTGACTGTAATGGGGTAAGTGGGGAGGACCTGATGAAGTGGGGAGTTTAGTAACCATAATGTTGCACATGTAATTGTACATTAATGATACCAAAATAAAAGAAAATGAAAGAAAATCATAGCCTACTAGGGCACAAAAATAAATTAGATCATTCTTATTAAAATAAAAGATAAATAAGTGCTATGTATATGATGTACAACATGTTGACTGTAGCTAACACTGCTGTGTGATACATGGAAACATTGTTAGGAGAGTATAAAAGTTCTCATCAAAAGGATAATTTTTTTCTTTTTCTTTCTTTTTATTGTGTCTTTATGATAAGAAGGATGTTAGATGAACTTATTGTAATTATTTCACAATACATGTAAATCAAATCAGCAAACTGTACACCTTAAACTTATACAGAGATGTATGTCAATTATTTCTCAATGAAACTGAGGAAAATACAAAAATACTACCTTATGAATATCATCAATATCAACTGAATGTGACTGTTCACAATGAATCTCATATTCCTAAATTGCCATCTCTTTTCCCTGTAGATAAGTGGATTCTACAAAAGTCTTTCCAAAA
The DNA here is from genome assembly GCA_029783875.1 of Phataginus tricuspis. NCBI lineage: Eukaryota > Metazoa > Chordata > Mammalia > Pholidota > Manidae > Phataginus > Phataginus tricuspis. Next base: position 2,807,072 of record JAQQAC010013566.1, on the reverse strand, counting down.
TTTTAGGTTATAAATTGCCTATGTACCAGTACCTGTGACTCATAATTTGCAAAACCTTCCACCACAGAGATAGATGGTATTCTTCCATTAATCTTATAAGTACCAGGTTGAATGCTAACACCAGTTCCTCTGTGACCCTTTATGTTGTATCAGACCATGATTTCTGATGAGGGCTTCTTGAATCCACATTCACTAATGTTCTCATTATAAATCTGTGGAGTCTATTGTTTCCTTGTTTCTGTCAGATTTAATTCTTCCTGAACTACTTCACATAAGATGCATACTTTATCCAGGGTTATTTTTAGGTGTTACTTCATGGCAAAATAGAGATGAGAGGATGAAAAAATTTACGTCACCTGTGAATCATGCATGTTACAAGGTGGCCCATTTCTTTGGTTATAGATTTGGGCCTGTTCCAGGCAGGAGGCTATAATTTTAACAAGTTTCAAGGTTATACAGTACATTTTGAAGTTTGTACTTGATATTTCTTCAAATAAGGTGAATATATGCTTCAACTACAGCACTGTGTAAGAGCAGTCATTGCTGGCTTTCTGATGACATCCGGTAATTATGTAAACAGCTTGGGAAGTTCAGCTGGCAACTCAGCTCCAAGGCAGGTGCTTCCACTGGGAGCACAGGTGCCTCACAAGGCAGTGAGTTTGCCCCACTACAACTGCAAGGCAACAAAACTTTTATTTTAAGTTGTTACTTTCAGTTGGGTTTTCTTTCAACTGCTCTAGTGAAAACTTCTGGATTATTATTTTGAAATTCATGGAAATCTTTGTATTGGGGGTTTTCAACATGTTTTTATAAATAGTGGTAATTTGTTACATCCAACCATTAAAAATATACATATAATAAATAAACCATAATTATTATCAAGTATTTCTACATATGTCACAGAATCTGTTAATTGAGAGATGTAGCTTTGGTAATCTCTTAAGTGATCAGAGGTATAACTTTTGATATTCTAACTAAAAATATGCTGTGATAGTTCCCTCATGGTCCCAGTATGCTAATCCCATAGGGTGAAAGTAGCCACTTTACACTTATTTTAGGCACTCTGGAAAGTGACCTAATTTGAGTCTTTGGAAATCTAGAGGATTTGGTTGAGCAAAAGCATTGGTGGTTGACCCTAGTATTATAATGAGGAATTGACCTTCCTAAAACTCCTTCAGCATGAAAATTCAAGATAAATATAATATTTTAATATAACCTAGCCAAAGCAATGGGCCAAATTATAAGAATGTTAGCTAAACAGGACTGGTCGAGAATCTTCCTTTCCTGGTTTTGTGCCACATAATGGGCCAGTAGGGATCCTTAACTGGAATTTTTGCAAACAATGAAAAGGGGGAAAAATGTTGGGAGGTTCAAGCCTGAAGCTACCAATGCCATGTTGCCGACAACTGGAGATAGATTCAAATCTTGGGTTCCAATTGTAGAGGTTCCAATTCTAGAAGTTTTCCCAGCTTCCCTATTACCACAGTGTGGATAAAGTGAAGGTTCCTGTGGCCAGGATTCTCACCTGGCCCTGGTTGGCTAGCTCACTACATACATGTGGGCAATGCATCGTTACTGACTCTATATAAAGAGCCCTGCCCAGTGCTCTGGGCAACACGGTGGCACGGCTGCAAGGCTGCAGGAGAGCAGAGCAGAGGCTGGAGTGGTGGCAGCACTGAAGACAGAGGGGCCCAGAGGATGGCTGTGTGGGCAGAGAGGCGCAGAGGCAGAGACCGACTTGCTGCGTGCAGACTCGCTCTGAGTGGACAGGATTCTGGTGATTGACCTAATGTTGGGTATAACCCTTTCACCCCAAGAACATTCTACTGTCATTTCTTTGATCACATTTAATCCATAGTGAACTTGCCTGGGGCTGAAACCCATTGGCAAGATACAGTGTTTTAGTTAGTGTGTAGACCAAACTGCTATAACAACAACAAAAACAAAAATAAATACACACACACACACACACACACACACAAATCTAGTGGCTCAAGCAAGATAGTAAACTTCTTTCTAATGTAGTAGCCTAGCAATGAAGAACGGAAAGAAGATTCTGCTCTTCCAAGTCATTCAAAGAAAAAAATCCTTCTCTCCTTTGCTCCTTCATCTCCTGGAAAAGTGTCATTGTGAATATGGTGAAACCTGGCACATACCATATTATCTCTCTAGCAGAATTTAACCAATGATCCACATCTAACTGATGGAGAGAAAGGGAGATATATACTCTAGTGGGACAATCCTATGGGTGTAGTTTAAAAATGGAATTGTTCTATTAAAAGAAAGAGAATAGATATTCAGAACAATTGCCAGTCTCTATCTGACAAAACATGTTTGTTCAATTCTTCCTTGAGCTCTGTGAGCTGCCCCCATTTTTTGCCTGAGCTACATTGAGCAGGTCTCTGCAATTTGCTAATCAGAGAAGCAGCACTTCTGTGAACTGCTTGGATTTTTTACAAAAATCTACTTCTGTAATAAATAAGTATCAATTAAATTTTACTTGAAACTTCAACCATCTCTAGCTCCAGTGAAAATTCAGTATTTAGTTAAAGAACATGAAGCAGTTCAGAATCAAGATTTGGGCTCTTCGGAATCAAGTTCTAGAGTGAATAACTCAACTTCCTTTGCCTGAGAATTTACTGATTTAAGCACTAACTCCTCAGTTCTAAGAAAACTCAGTTATTTAGTAACCCTAAACATAACTTTATACCTGAATTTTAATAGGTTCCTAGCTTCCATGTGCAATCCAGTTTCATTCAATCATGATATGATTAGTTTCAGGTTCCCCAAAGAATGTTTCCACCTATATGAATAGACCACTGCCAACATCTCCAGTCTTACTTTTGCATCTGTGTTTTAGCCATGCAGCTGCTTTTAGTTTCTCAGTATCTTTAACTCTCTTAGCTCTAGAGCTTTCATAGATATGTATCCTCTTCCTTTTCTAGAACTCTCTCCCCTTGTTTTTCATCTGGCTAATTCTCCAACCACTTATTCTCCATGTCTCAAATTTAGACCTCTCTTCTAACTCACGAATTGCCATGACACCACCCCTGGGAATAAAGTGAAGGTCCCATGGCCAGAATCCTCACCTGAATCTAAACTTCTTGATGATGTCTATGCTACTGCTTCCACACCTCTAGGCAATAAGCTATTGTTGACTGAGTCACTATATGAAGAGCTTGACCCAGTGCTCTGGCCAAAGGCAAAGATGAAGGAGGATTACAGACCTGCAGACTGTTGGATGCAGATGTAATTCTAGTGCTCAGTCAATTGCCGGGAGAACAAGCCAGGTAATAAAGCCTTTCACCCCTAGAATGTTCCATTGTCATTCCTCAGTTTCACTGAATCCATAGTGAACTTGCCTGGTGGCTGAAACCCCAGGCAAGTTCGCTATGGATGCAATATGACTAAAGAAAATGACAGAAAACGTTCTTTGGGGTAAAAGGGTTTATTACCCGGCTTGTTCTCTCAGTGGTAGTTCAAGAACTAGCATCTCTGCCTCTCCCCAGAGCACTGGGCCGAGCTCTCTATATACTGCAATAATAGCTTATTGCCTAAAGTTGTGTAAGTGGTAGCCTAGCAACAGGCCAGTTACATCATCAGGTGGTTTAAGTTCAGTGAGGATCCTGGCCATAGGAACCCCAACTTCTCCACACTCCACCCCTCCAGGATTCTCTCTTTATAATCTACATACTTTCAATCTTCTGCAATGGTCCCTGGGCGAGAAAGCTGGAGCACTGTAACCAGATTCCACAACAGCAACAGAGGACTAAAACTTAGAGATAATAACAAAAATTAAGATATAACAAGATTTTGATACAGGTGGCAAAAATTATAATAATCCTCAAGCCAGAGGAGGTTCCCAATCCACAAAGACCTTAGGAGCGATAAGACACCTTTTAATGACAACAACATAGGCAAATCTTGTCTATTAAGTAGTATGCATGCAAGAGAGTGGTCCTGTGATAGGACTGTAGTAGGAAGGGGGTCCCGTCCAGGTCTAGTATACCATACTTCTACTCCTTTTCCCGTGGGGGTTACTGAAGGGTCTATATACAGTGCTACTGGAGATGCAAGCACTGGCCATAATGATAAAACAAAACCTCCTGGTAAGATGTTCCTACCTTCTGGCCATTCAGGATATAACTTTGGGAGCCACTCTGCTGTTATTCCAGGAATACACAGGAGGCCAGCTTCCAGGCCTTGTCCTCAAGGTGCCAGGAGAGCCAGCCATTGTTGGTCCATGTGTCAAAAGGCCCAAGGCCACGACCACTCAATGGAGTCTCTGGGGTTCAGTGCAGTTGATACTGGCAGCAAAATGTTATTCTGGTGGCTGAACCTCGGCTTCAGTGATTCTTACTTGGTTTGTACTTGAAGTTGTATAGGGGAGGCAGCCATATGTGTTAACATGTCTATGGGGCTCAGGGCTCCCTTTCAGGGCCTCTCGTTCAACTGCTGTAGCATGGTCTATAAGTGGACTGACCAGCCCCACAGACTACTGGTATCTGATTTTAGTCCGGATTTTAACAAGCCTCTCTATCATGTCTGCTGTGGTAGAATTGTATGGCTCATGAAACTTCCATTTCATTCCCAGCTGTCACACCCATTCTTGTAGTGTATGTCCAGTAAAATGGGTGCCCTGATCACTCTCAATTACCTGTGGCTGGCCATAGGCAGCAAAGAGATGCTCCAGGCCACTTTTGGTTGTCTGCTGGTCTGCACAACGGGTAGGAAAATCAACCAGAAGTCCAGTGGCTGTGTCCACACAAGTCATCACATACTGATATCCTTCTGACACAGTTAGAGGCCTAATATAGTCTATCTGCCACCTGACGAGGGATATAGGCCCCTTAGCTATTGTCCCATGTTGCTGTGGAACTTGATGTAAGTCCCTTTTGGAGCACACAACACACTCCTGCCGGGCTCTAGTAACTTCTTCAAAGGTCAAAAGCAAGCTTCACTGACGGGCTACAGCCCACATTGTCTTTTGCCCCACATGCAACAAATACTGATATAATCATTGGGTTACATCAGAGGCAGGCTTTCCTTCTAACCAACATATCTGGGTCAATTCATCTGCTTCATCATTTCCTGGGTATGTCAGTGGCAAATGACCTGTCACATGGTGTACTGTAATTATCTTAGTCTGACCACAGGCCCATAAGTACTGCCACAATTCTTGCTCCCAAAGGGGTCAGTGACCAACCAGCCACTTGGCATGGTACCAGGTTGGTAGCCACAGGGTCAAGCCCCGATGGACAGCCGAGCTGTCAGTGCAGACAACTATAGGAGAGGGCTCCTGGCTGATCACAAGTCACACGGCCCGCAACTCTGCCCATTGGCTGCTCTTCCCCTCACTGTCTTCCATCCATATTATCTCAGTCTTAGGATGGAAAATTATGGCCCTTCATTTTGGGGGCTGCCCACAGCAGGAGCCATCTGTGTACCATGCATCTTTGGGTATATTTCCCTCCCAAAAGGGACTCTCTGCTACTAATGGTTCAAAAGCAAGTTCTTCCTGCTTTTCACTGGAATATGTCACTGGCCCCAATAAGTGTTGGAGTTCTTCACTGAAGGGGCTATTAAAGAAGGCACTGTGCTGCTGTAGGTAAGCACCCCACTTGGCCAGTGTGGGCGTTTGTGCCACATCACTCCTTGGCTTTTGAGTCCAGTCTTGAACCCACTCCAAGATGGGATAGGTGGTTATTACCTTTATTGGGGCCATTCCAGTGATGAGTTCTGTAGCCAGCAAGGCATGATACATGGCAGCCAGTTGTTTTTCTATCAGAGTGTATCATACCTCTGCCCCTTTCCAGAGTTGTGACCAGAATCTAATAGGTTGGTGAGTTCATTCAAGCTGCTGCCAGAGACCCCAGTCATAACCGTCTTCAGTCACATGAATGTCCAGCTCACAGGGCCTTGATGGGTCTATCACACTCAAGGCCTGCATAACCTTGACTGCCTGTTTTGCTGTAGTAAAGGCAGATGCACATGTCTCTTCCCAGTCCCACCTCATGACCTTTCAAACCAACCGGTATAAGGACTTGAGAATTTGTGCCAAGCGCAGGATGTACACTCTCCAGTAGCCTAGAAGACCCCAAAACTCGTGTAGCAATGCTAAAGTTGTAGGGGTAGGAAAGGCCTCGACTTTATAACTGCTTCTGGTATAACTTTGGTCTTACCTGACCAGACTAACCCCAAGAATCTGACTGACAATCCGGGTCCCTGAACCTTGGTGCTGTTCACAGCCCATCCCTTTCTCCTGTAGATGTTGCAGCAGTATAGGTGCTGAACCTTCTGATCTGAAAGGGATTCAGACATGAGCATGAAATCATCAATATAATGGTACAGCTGCACCATTGGTGGTTTCTCCCATGTAGCCAAGTCCTGGGCTACAAGTCCATGACAGATGGTGGGGCTGTGGAGGGATCCCTGTGGAAGGATGGTCAAAGTCCATTGCTATACTTCCCATGTTAAGGCAAACTGTTCCTGACTTTCCTGCTCAATGTCAATGGGAAACAAGGCACTATGGTAGCACATAATGATATATTCCTAGTTCATGGTTGAGAGTATCCATCAAAACATTACCCCGCACCTGGGATAAATATCCTTTTTACACACTCTCATATTACCCAGTCTGTTTCCTATGTGATGGGCACCATTTTATACCTTTTCTGTGTTAAACTGTCATTATTCCATGCTAGGCTATGAATGCTGAAATAGAAATAGAAATGCTGTAATGTCTGTATTAATGCCCATCAAATGCCTAATGCAAAACATAGTGTTTAATATAACAGATTTCACTGAGAGGAGGGAGAGTAAGAGGGACGGGTGGATAAAACAATGGATGGATGAGAGGTCTGAAAGTGCCTCTGTTACACCTCATGGGCATAGTGCCAGGCTAGAGATATTGACCCTGCTCTCAAGGCCTGGCCTGCATTTGTTTCTTAAACTCTCAAACCCTTTCCTTCATAAGGATAATTTTTCTCTTCCCCTTTTATAAGACTGGTTCATTCCTTTACTTCAGGTTTAGATCAAATATCAGTTCCACATAAAGTATTTTTGCTGACCACCTATCTAAAGTGACCCTTTCACCACACATTTTAATTTTTTCATAGCACTTATTGCAATCAGTAATAATATTTCTTGTTTATTGCATGGTTATACGCTCCCCAGTCTCAGCACATAAGTACATGAAGACAAG
>JAQQAC010013566.1:2666422-2799858 GCA_029783875.1 Phataginus tricuspis | reverse complement strand
TTTTACAGTTATTATAAACTACTTATTTTAATCCATTCAGTTGCAGTCCCTATTAACAAAAAAGCAAGTTATGTATTTATTAAATACATATATACTAAATTTTAAAGTGCATCAGTTTAAAACTATGACAAAAATGTTAATATATTATGAAATATGCTTTTATTAGGATCTCCAATTTAACTACAAGGGCTTTTAATGGTTCAAACTAGTAACATCTTGCAACACTTCCAATTTTGAAATTCTGTCATAGATAGAATAGTATTTAGAAGAAGACATATAGAAGAATTAAAACAATATCACAAGAAAAAGTCTACGTGTGGTGATGTATGTTAGCAAAACTTACTGGGGCAACTAATTTCTCAATATATGCATATTATCAATCATTGTGTTCACACCTAAAACTATTACAATGCTTTATATCAACTATATCTCAGGCAAAATAGTAAAACCAAATAAAATAAAGTAAAGCAGCAGTAACCAAAAGAGGCTTAAAGGTCTTACTAGATAAGAAAATGCCAAAAACGGTGAAGGAAATGTTTGCTTACAGTGCTGAAGGGAATTATTTTTGTAAGCTTTAGTTTATCCTGAATCAAAATAACCAAATATTTTCCATAATATTTTAGAAAAAGGTCTAAATTCTCTTTGGTGACCTTGAAGCTCTGTGGAATGAAAAGAAAAACTAAATTCTATTCAGTATTCTTTCAGTGCTCTAAGCCTTTGAGACTTGGTAAACCATTTGTGGTTTGCTTTCCACTACAAATCATAGAAAGCACCCATTCAAAGTTTTATAAGGAAGTTCATTATTTCACGTGACCAGAGCAGCAGAGGTGGGCATCACCAGAGCACCTGATGGGGGGCTCAGGTTCTTTTCCGCTTTTCATGGCTGCCTTCTTGGCACTGGCTTGTTTTGGGGAGTTGGCTGTCCTCATATTTCCAAGATAGTTACCACAGTTTCAGATGTCAGACACATATGGAAGATTTCAGGGCAAAAATAGTATTTCCTCACATGTATCACTGTTGAACAACCTTTGGTAGAAACCATTAAGTAGATTTCCCAGTTTACCTTGTTGGTCAGAATCATGTCACTTGGAATTATAATGGTTGTTTGAGCAATTATGATTTACCCACTGAAGCACAATTAGACCTATTCCACTGCTTTATTGAATACACATTTCCTTCCTGATTTCTAGTTTTTGTTTATGTGTGGCATTTTGATTACTATGCCTTTACTATATACCTTAATACTTATATATTAAGTATACATAGCCATACTTCATGCTCACCCAAACACATTCTTTTTGAATTGTCCTTTTCCCACATCTTTTAAATGCCTGGTTGCCCTAACAAGACCATTTGATCCTATCCTGCTGGGTGCAGATGATTAGACCAAGGATGGACACAAATAAAACAATGGAAATACATGCATATTACTTATTTAGCCAATATTTTTTCCCATATCAATAGTGTGAACTATGCGATGCAAAGCTTGAATGAGTCTGCTGATTTGGGAAATACATGTATTTGGAGCTGGTGTCAGAACTGGCATTGGGGCAAGCCACCATCACATGGAAGTCAAATATATAGAACATCAGAAACTTCATCTTGCAAAAAAAAAAAATGCTAGCCTACAAATTTTAAAATAGAATAAATGGACAGAGAGAAGTCACATTATTACTAAATGAAAAAAGAGACAAAGAAAAAAAGAGAAATTAGACACTGACTTTTACATTTCCCACAACACTGGTTGCATTTCCTATGGTGGATAACATGAAATGCCCTGTGTCCAAAGGGGAACTCTCCCTGCTGGTCTGCTCTGGCCATTGGGACCAAATGATCTCTGTCCTCGGAACTGGTCTTCTGGTCTTTTCCCCTACAGATCATCCAGCCACCAGTCCCAAGTTAAGGTTCTGGATACCTAAATTAGTGTTTCCTATTGTAGACACTGTTACCTTTATCTTTAGAGATTGGAACCAGAGAATGTTAACAATGGACGGGACTTTCCTTTCTTCAGTAACTTCACTCCTCTCATTTAGCAAAAGAGGAAAAAGACCTATAGAACTGAAGGGATACATTGTCAGTGAAAGATGACAGTGACTCAGATAGAAGCTGTCAGTCTATTTTCTCAGCCTATAATTGTTTACTCTACAACCGTATGAGTAGCTCATTTATATTTAAATTATTCTGAAAAGCTGAGATGCACAGTACAATAACTTTTTTACAAGCCTGTGGCCATGAGCAGCTGTGAGCATGTGGACCGCATGCCCGCTGGCTGTGACACTGCACCTTCGTGTGAGTCAGCAGTGCAAACAGCAGAGAGCTACCATCCCACGTACAATGCTGCTGGCTATCACTGCCAGGCTTCAGTACACCAGCATTTTGCTTTACAGTGTGCTGCTCTTGCAGAAAGCTTTCTTTCTGTTGTTCTGTTCTGTTAGTTTCACATACACTATGTGAAATATACATATTTCATAAAAGAAATATAGCACAAATTGGAAACAGATCCTGATTTTCAATGAATACCCAGAGTATCCTTCCCACCTCACAGATAGAATGAGACCATATTGGGCCTGTTAACAGATGGATTCTAGCCAAGTTTTTTTGGGTTGTAATGGGTCTTTAGGTTCTCTATACCCACCTGATGGTCATTTCTCATGTCCCTGAATGTATAATTGTGCCATTCGTACACTGAACATCTGACCTGTAAGATAAAGGGGACTCTTAGTGAGGAAAGCCAAGCAAAAAGTGCTGAAACAGCCCCTCAACCTTCTGGGAAATATATGCCAACCCTAAGGACTTTAAGGAGCTAAAGGGTGTAGGAAAGTTAGTCCCTATCAGATCCCCAGTTAAACCATCAGTCTGACCCCTGCAAAATAATCCAGATGAATCCTGCAGGATGACTGCAGACTACCTTAGACTCACTGAAAAGCAGCTACATTTATGTCTCACGTGGGATGTTTCTAGAGTAGATTAACCTGGCCTCAGGTACTGCTGCATCAATTTGGCAAGTGTGGTTTTTTTTCTACTCAGATCAGATAAAACAGATAAAAAATGGCTTGCATTCACATGGAATGCGCAGAATTAGTTTTTCTTCAGGTTCTGTTAACTTACTTTCCCTCCATTATAATATAGTCCTAAGAGATCTGGTCCACTTGGACATCCCACAGAACATCACATTGATTCTCTACATTAATAACTTTATGAGACTTAGACCAAGAAGTGGCTACAAACTGGTAGCTTTGGGAAGATACATACACTCCAGAGACAAATGCAAGATAAACCATCCTCACAAGGAATCAGGGAGCAGCCTAAGACATCAGTATAATTATTAACAGTCTGGTGTTCAGGGACTGCAAGGACATCCTCTTTAATAAGGATAAATCATTGTATTTCGCATATCCTACCACAAAGAAGGAAGCACTCTGTTTGAGAGAAATCTTTGGGTTCTGCACCTGGGTGACATGAGTGCTTGGAATGGGTCACAGACAAGAATTGCTGCAGATCCAGGCTTCTGTTAAAACAGCCCTGCCACTTAAGCCTTATGACCCAGAAGACATATGATACTAGAAATATCAGGAGTGATAAAATATTCCATACACCACTCTACAGTGGGAGAATCAACACAGATCTACGGGGTTATGAAGCAAGGCTGTGCCTGATTCTGGATAAAATGAAAGATCCTGTGGCCAGTATTCTCACCTGGCCCTAGTTGGCTAGCTAATTACATATGTGTGGGAAATATGTTGCTATTAACTCTATATAAAGAGCTCCACCCAGTGCTCTGGGCGACATGGTGGCACTGCTGCAAGGCTGCAGGAGAGCAGAGCAGAGGCTGGAGTGAGGGCAGTGCCAAGGACAGAGGCTCAGAGTATGGCTGTGTGGGACAACTGTGCAGACAGAGAGGCCGAGAGAAAGGCTGTGTGGATAGAGAGGCCCAGAGGAAGGCTGTGCGGGCAGAGGGGCCCAGAGGCAGAGACTGGCTTACTGTATGCAAACTCACTCTGAGTGAATGGGATTTTAGTGATTGACCTGCCACCATGGAAATAAAGCTGGGTATAACCTTTCACCCCAAGAACATTCTACTGTCATTTCTTTGGTCACATTGAATCCACAATAAACTTGCTGGGGGCTGAAACCCATTGGCAAGACAATTGGCAAAGTCGGCAGAGTTCATTGTTGACCAAGGGAATAGACAGGCTACCCTTATGGGAGGGGTGCTTCAGCAGGCTGCCCCTGTGAATGGGGAGACAGTGGATTGTCCCCCAATGGGTATGTGGTCTGAGGTGGCTTGCCTCCTAGAGGGCTGAGCCCCACCTCAGGACTGGAGGCAAGGGGAGGTGACACCTGAGGCAGTAGGGGAGGCCCTTGGTATAATAAGTAGGTCTTTGGAGAGACAGAGTGCCTGTGAGGCAGTGGGGACTGAGGATTGACTGCTTCTCACAGTATTTAAAAGGTCTACAGAAGAGAAGGACGTGCTCCTGAAAAAGACCCAAGAAATGGTCGCACGAGAAAGTGAGCTGCAAACTGCTGTGGATTCCCTGAAGAAGGAAATGGTATTGATGTGAGAGAAGGCAGCACAAGAACGCTGGCAGCAAGGTGCCATTGAAGAGGTAAAAGATTCCTTACAGAATGAAATGGAAGTGCTGCCAGCTGCTCTGAAGGAGGAAAAGGCCATAGAGGAAAAGGATGTACTCCTGAGGGAAGCACAGGAAGAGGCAGCATGAGAACGCCAGCTGTGAGGCATTGAGGTGAAGGTAAGAGACCTTCTGAAGACAGAGCTAGCATTACTGCGAGGCACTGTATAAAAGGTAAAGGATGTAGCAGAGGAGGCATACGGGGGAGGGGAGTAAAAGGTGCCATCAACCCCAGAAATGGAGGAGCTGGGGAAGAATGAAGGCGTGCTGCTGGAGGCACTGACCCCTTCTGTATTGAAAGCACGCCCAGTGGTTGTAAAGAAAATAAAGACCCAGCAGCCAAGGGTTCCCCAAGGAGAGGTGCAGCACCCTCCCCAGGTCGTGGAGCACTCTGTGCTCCGCCCCTATACTCTGGCTGAGCTGGTGGATTTGGGCTCCTGGTTTAGGCAGAAGCCCTCAGAGTCAATATCAGTTTGGCTCCTGCAACTGTGGGACTTAGGGGTAGATGGAATTGTCCTGTTTGGATCAGAGATGGGAAAGCTGGCTACACTGGCAGTGCAGCCCGCCTTGAGGCAGCGATTACAAAGTGCACATCAGAACCCAGGGAGTCACTCCCTCCTCGATTGGCTTATGGCTGCACTTCGTGCTGTGTGGCCCAATCAGGGTGATCTACCATCCTCTCCTGTTAGATGGCAGACATATGCTGAACTCCAACAGGTGCTACAAGAACTAGGCATAAGAAATGCCATCTATAGTCCAGAGAATTATGGCCCAGATGAAGAGATTTTCACTACTGGGATAAGAAATATTGTTCTTCAAATGGCTCCCACATCCCTCTTTGGGTCTCTAGTGGCCATTCTTTCCCCTCACTTAGGGCATCCCATAAGCTAGGTGTCACAGACAGTAGCAGACTTAGGAGAGGCTGAGGCAATGAGAACACAGAAAGAAATAAGGTCTGCTCTTCACAAGGAGAATTTAAAGGGCCCCATAAAGGTTACAAGGACCCAGATGTGGGTTGATTTAATATGGGCAGGAGCAGATGGAAGAAAATTAGACAGAAAGTCATATAGGATCTTACTAGAGCTATGGCAACAACTGGAACCAGAGCAGCAGTTCCAGCCACTAGGACCAAAGAGGCAGAGCCACAAGTCCAGTCTGTGTGCCTGAAAGACTTTTTGCTGGAGAGACTGGAGAAAGAGGGTATTTTAAGGCCCACCCATGGTACTTTTTGTTAATCATTTGAGTAGAATTGGTTTGAATGCAGCCAGGATGACCATGTAGTGGCAATGGATCTCCTCAGGCTTGAAGGTTATTATAATTTATAATTTCTGTTATTTGTATATTGTATTATATGGTTTTGGAGTTTGATTACAATGTTCCAGCTTCCTTGGACAGGTACCATTGCAGAGGCCTGAGGGCACATAGATTGAGAGGAGAGAATCCTGGAGGAGTGGAGTGTGGATAAAATGAAAGATCCTGTGGCCAGTATTCTCACCTGGCCCTGATTGGCTAGCTCACTACACATGTGTGGGCAATACGTTCCTATTGACACTATATAAAGAGCTCCGCCCAGTGCTCTGGGTGACACGGTGGCACCACTGCAAGTTGTGGGAGAGCAGAGCAGAGGCTGGAGTGGTGGCAGCGCCGAGGACAGAGGCCCAGAGGATGACTGTGCAGGACAACTGTGCAGACAGAGAGGCCCAGAAGACGGCTGTGTGGGCAGAGGGGCCCAGAGGCAGAGACCAGCTTGCTGCATGCAGACTCGCTCTGAGTGAACGGGATTTTAGTGATTGACCTGCCACCGTGGAAATAAAGTTGGGTATGACCCTTTCACCCCAAGAACGTTCTACTGTCATTTTTTTGGTCACACTGAATCCATAGTGAACTTGTCAGGGGTTGAAACCCATTGCAAGACACTATTGCAGTGGAGAATTAAGTATATTTGAAAAACAAGTCCTGGCATGATACTGGACCTTTGTAGAGGTAGAGTTTCTGACATCTGAAACTTAATATCTGGTTTTGACAAACCCATGAAATCATAAATGCAGGTGAGACCTGCAGCAATCTATTGTAAACCAGAAATGGCATATCCAAAGTTGGCATGACCCAGCAAGAGAGCACAGGTAAGCCAGGTGAGCAAGCCAGTCATACCCACGTGTCATCTACCATGTTGTGCCAGAGTCCTCCCCTGTGCTCTCATCTATTGCCACATGGGCATTATGACTAGCTGGCGGAAGGTAAAAAGCCATCCGTTCGTTTACAGATGGGCCTAACTGACATGCAGATACAAGCTGAAAATGCCAACAGCTCCACTCAAGAAAAGGCCTTGAAATACAGTGGGAAGTGAAAAAAAAGTCCTCAGAATAGGCACAGCTTCAGGTGGTAAACCTGGCCATCCACTTTGTATGCACTGAGGTTGGGATAGATATACACAGAGCTCTAAATAAGGCTGAATGCCTTACTTATACAGACACTGGAAAGGAGAAGGATTTGGAAATTAGGGCTAAGAAGGTTAAATGTACAGGCATGGGGCTGAACATATGGGAATAGGCACAAAGTGTGAAAGTCCTTGCATCACATAGCAGTACTCACAGGAGAGTATCTATCAAATAGTGAGTGAGACCTGGCCAGTTGATTTCAGCCAGTCTGTGCAACTGGCCACAACAGCACTGGCATCGGGGCCATATGAATTCTGTTAACTCGGTGGCCACAGTAGAAATAAAGAAGACCAAGCAGCATGAGGTCCCCTCACCAGCAGCATGAGGTCCCCTCACCAAGACTCAGCTGGTGCTGCAACTAATGTCCACCTTGCCAGCAACAAGAGACCAATGCCGGCATCCTAAGTGGAACTATTATATTCATCAAAGATACCAACAAACCATTTGATGGAGAGTTAGCCACATCAGACCCCTTCCAACACAGACAGAACAAAGACTTTCTCTAACAGGAATAGATACATCTTGTGGGGGAAATTTTGCATTCCTGCCCATAACACCTTAACAGTACTACTACTCAGGGGTGGATAAAGTGCCTCCCATTCCTATAATTCTAGACTCTGCATGGCTGGAAGCCCTAGTCCCCAAAAGGTGCAAAGTTTTGCCAAAAGGAAACAAGAATCCTGTTGAGTAGAGAGCTATGGTTGACATGGGTACTCAAACTCTTTGTTCCCAGAGACTAGCAGCAATAAAGGAGTCATAATCTTGGCAGGAATACTTGACAATAATCTCCACGTGGTGGAAGGGCTTCTATCCTACAGTGGAAGCAGAGAGGAGTATGTGTGTCACCAGGTGATCATGTTGGGAACCTGCTGCTACTCCCTTGCCCAGTTGTGATGATAAATGTAAAAGGCCAGCACCCACAATGGAGAAGGTCACAGTGACCAAAGGTTCAGGGCCCTCAGGTAAGGCCCAGATCATCATCCCACCAAGCAAACCATCAAGATCAGGAATGCTCTATCCAAGGGTGAGGGGAATCCATAAGAGATAGATGAGGATGAAAAATATAGCATCATATGGGGTCCCAAGACCAACTACAATAGTAGCAGCTGTAGTTCATGCTACTAACCTTCCTCTTCTGTATGTCCCTTAAAAAGAGAGGCACTCTGGAATCCTGAACTAACTCCTCCCAGACATCCTAGAGGAAGGCACGATAACTAGTTCACGGGATAGTGGTTCAAGAAAAGTACCACTGCCCAGATCCCACTTAAAGACTTGAAGTTGCACCAGTATATGGGTGTGTAAGTCCCTTCAGAGTTTGCCTCAGCTCCAGAGAGTTGCATAATTCAAGGGCATAATCTCACTAGAGTGACTTGCCTCCACTGCTCATGAAGGGGCTTTATATTCCCCTACTGTGAGATACCAGTCCATTACAAGAGTACAAACATTCATCAGAGTCCTCTGTGGGATTGGCTGAGGTTTTTTTGGACAAGCAACTTCTTTCTCTGCCAAATTCTTTTCCTCCATGTCCACCATAACTATGGAGGCCTTTATAATAGGGTTTCCATTTCCATTGTCAATTTTTAAGATTTCTAATAATATTCTTTAGAACTTTTTTCATAGTCATTTTATATACAAAAGTGTAAGATTGTCCCTTAGTAACAATATATATCAGAATTTGTGTCCCTCTTTCTTAGGACATAATTTATGACATAATCTGTGGCTTAACTAGGAAACAAAAGATAAAGCATCTACTGAAAAAAAAATTGACCATGCCAATTGACAGAAAAATCCCATTATTTTTCCCCTTGAACTCAAGTTCTTATTTTAAAAATCAAGTTTTACATAAAGCAAATAAACACTTTGAAGCTTGTCATTTTGTTTCTTTTATGATATCTTTTCATATACAGAAGCTTTCTGCTTCAAGGGGCTCATTTATGAACCTTAGCCTTCATGGTTTATACTTTTAGGCACTAAGAATGATGGACTTTTCTTTATTATTCAGTCATAATAATTACTGTCATTACTCTTCTTTTGGTGCTCAAACTGTCAAATTTGTCAAGTCAGGTCCTCTTCCAGATGGGCCTCAAGTCATTTTTTATATTATTTCACTTATGTCTGGGCTCTTTCAGAACCAAGATGCCTCAGTCTCACCGTGTACTTTCCTGTCTCAGGCCCAGAACCAGGCATTTCTTTAAAATGTCCTGGTTCTTTTTTATGATGACTTATATTTAGAAACTAAGATCTAGGCGACAAGTGTGCTAACTGCCGCCAGGATGTCCTCTTAAGGCCTTTTGTGAAGAAGAAAAATCATGAAAAAATGTTTTAAGAAGCATAAGGTCTCATTAATACTTCCAATTCAAATGAAAATCAGAGAGGGCTTTTTTCTATCATATTCTTTTAAATTTATATATTCTTTTCCCTACAGTGAAAATTTATAGTGCCTAGTAAAATCAATATGCCTATTTGCTATATTCTATAATATACACAGAACAGTTTCAAAATGATATTACCAACATTGATAAATTTTTTTAATTTTTTATTAAGGTATTATTGATATACACTCTTATGAAGGTTTCACATGAAAACACAATATGGTTACTACATTTACCCATATTATCAAGTCCCAACCCATACCCCAATGCAGTCACTGTCCATCAGTGCAGTAAGATGCCACATATTCACTATTTGCCTTCTCTGTAGTACACTGTTTTCCCCATGACACCCCACACCATGTGTACTAAACATAATACCCCTCATTCCCCTTCTCCCTCCCTCCCCACCTACCCTGCCATACTCTTCCCCTTTGGTAACCACTAGTCCCTTCTTCGAGTTTGTGAGTCTGCTGCTTTTTATTCCTTCAGTTTTTCTTTGTTGTTATACTCCACAAATGAGGGAAATTTGGCACTTGTCTTTCTCCACCTGGCTTATTTCACTGAACATAATATCCTCCAGCTCCATCCATGTTCTTGCAAACGGTAAGATTTGTTTCTTTCTTATGGCTGAATAGTATTCCATTGTGTATATGTACCACATCTTCTTTATCCATTCATCTACTGATGGACACTTAGGTTGCTGCCATTATCTTGACTACTGTAAACAGTGCTGCGATAAACATGGGGGTGCATATGTATTTTTGAATCTGAGAAGTTGTAATCTTTGGGTAAATTCCAAAGCATAGGATTCCCGGGTCAAATAGTATTTCTATTTTTAGTTTTTTGAGGAAACTCCATATTGCTTTCCACAATGGTTGAACTAGTTTACATTCCCACCAGCAGTGTAGGATGGTTTCCCTTTCTCTGCATCCTTGCCAGCATTTGTTGTTCTCAGCCTTTTGAATGGTGGCCATCCTTACTGGTGTGAGGTGATATCTCATTGTGGTTTTAATTTGCATTTCCCTGATGATTGGTGATGTGGAGCATCTTTTCATGTGCCTGTTGGCCATCTGAATTTATTCTTTGGAGAACTGTCTCTTCATATCCTCTGCCCATTTTTTAATCGGGTTATTTGCTTTTCGGGTGTTGAGGCATGTGAGTTCTTTATATATTTTGGATGTTAACCCATTGTCGGATATGTCATTTACAAATATATTCTCCCGTACTGTAGGATGCCTTTTGTTCTGTTGATAGTGTCCTTTGCTGTACAGAAACTTTTTAGTTTGATGTAGTCCCATGAGTTCAGTTTTGCTTTTGTTTCCCTTGCTTGAGGAGATGCGTTCAGGAAGAAGTTGCTCATGCTTATATTCAGGAGATTTTTCCCTATGTTGTCTTCTAAGAGTTTATGGTTTCATGACTTTTCAGGTCTTTGATCCATTTCGAGTTTACTTTTGTGTATGGGTTAAACAATAATCCAGTTTCATTCTCTTGCACATAGCTGTCCAGTTTTGCCAACACCAGTTGTTGAAGAGGCTGTCATTTTCCCAGTGTATGCCTATGGCTCCTTTATTATATATTAATTGACCATATATGGTTGGGTTTATATCAGGGCTCTCTAGTCTGTTCCATTGGTCTATGGATCTGTTCTTGTGCCAGTATCAAATTGTCTTGATTGCTGTGGCTTTGTAGTAGAACTTGAAGTTGGGGAGCATAATCCCCCAAACTTTATTTTTCCTTCTCAAGAGTGCTTTGGCTATTTGGGGTCTTTTGTGGTTCCACATGAAGTTTAGAATGATTTTCTCTACTTCTCTGAAGAATGCTGTTGGTATTTTGATAGGAATTGCATTCAATCTGTAAATTGCTGTAAGCAGGTTGGCCATTTTGACAATATTAATTCTTCCTATCCATGAGCACAGGATGTGTCTCCATTTATTGGTATCATCTTTAACTTCTCTCATGAGTGTCTTGTAGTTTTCAGAGTACAGGTCTTTCACTTCCTTGGTTAGGTTTATTCCTAGGTATTTTATTCTTTTTGATGCAATTGTGAATGGAATTGTTTTCATGATTTCTCTTTCTCCTAGTCACTGTTAATGTATAGGAATGCCACAGATTTCTCCGTATTAATTTTGTATCCTGCAACTTTGCTGAATTAAGATATTAGATCTAGCAGTTTTGGAGTGTATTCTTTAGGGTTTTTTATGTACAATATCACTGTCATCTGCAAACAGGGACAGTTTAACTTCTTCCTTGCCAATCTGGATGCCTTTTATTTCTTTGTGTTGTTTGATTGCCGTGGTTAGGACACCAGTACTATGTTGAATAGAACTGAGGAGAGTGGACATCCTTGTCTTTTCCTGATCTTAAAGGAAAAGCTTTCAGCTTCTTGCTGTTAAGCATAATGTTGGCTGTGGGTTTATCATATATGGCCTTTATTATGTTGAGGTACTTTCCCTCTATACCTATTTTGTTGAGAGTTTTTATCATGAATGTTGAATTTTGTCAAATGCTTTTTCAGCACTTATGGAGATGATCATGTGTTTTTTGTCCTTCTTTTTATTGATGTGGTGGATGATTTTGATGGATTTTTGAATGTTGTACCATCCTTGCATCCCTGGAATATATCCTAGCTGATTATGATGGATGATCTTTTTGATGTATTTTTGAATTCAGTTTGATAATATTTAGTTGTGTATTTTTGCATCTATGTTCATCAGGGATATTCATCTATAATTTTCTTTTTTTGTGGTGTCTTTGCTTGGTTTTGTTATTAGAGTGATGCTGGCCTCATAGAATGAATTTGGAAGTATTCACTCTTCTTCTACTCTTTGGAAAACTTTAAGGAGGTTGGGTATTAGGTCTTCACTAAATGTTTGATAAAATTCAGGGGTGAAGCCATCTAGTCCAGGCATTTTGTTCTTAGGTAGGTTTTTGATTACCAGTTCAATTTCGTTGCTGGTAGTTGGTCTGTTCAGATTTTCTCTTTCTTTCTGGGTCTGCCTTGGAAGGCAGTATTTTTCTAGAATGTTGTCCATTTCTTCTAGGTTATCCAGTTTGTTAGTATATAATTTTTCATAGTATTCTCTAATAATTCTTTGTATTTCTGTGGTGTCCATAGTGATTTTTTCCTTTCTCATTTCTGATTCTGTGTATGTGAGTAGACTCTCTTTTCCTCTTGTTAAGTTAGGCTAGGGGTTTATCTATTTTGTTTATTTTCTTGAAGAACCAGGTCCTACTTTCACTGATTTTTTTCTATTG
Organism: Phataginus tricuspis; assembly: GCA_029783875.1. Classification (NCBI taxonomy): domain Eukaryota; kingdom Metazoa; phylum Chordata; class Mammalia; order Pholidota; family Manidae; genus Phataginus; species Phataginus tricuspis. The sequence continues at coordinate 2,787,162 of JAQQAC010013566.1, read as the reverse complement.
TTTTATTCTTCTTGATTTTATTTATTTATGCTCTAGTCTTTATTATGTCCCTTCTTCTACTGACTTCGGGCCTAATTTGTTCTTCTTTTTCTAGTTTCATTAATTGTTAGTTTGGAGTGTTCATATGGGATTGTTCTTCTTTCCTGAGGTAGGCCTGTATTGCAGTATACTTTCTTCTTAACATGGCCTTCGCTGCGTCCCACAGATTTTGTGGTGTTGAATTATTGTTGTCGTTTGTCTCCATATATTGCTTGATCTCTGTTTTTATTTGGTCATTGGTCTATTGGTTATTTAGGAGCATGCTGTGAAGCCTCCATGGGTTTGTGAGATTTTTCATTTTCTTTGTGTAATTTATTTCTAGTTTCATACTTTTGTGGTCTGAGAAACTGGTTGGTACAATTTCAATCTTTTTTAATTTACCGAGGCTTTTTTTGTGGCCTAGTTTATGATCTATTCTTGAAAATATTCCATGTGGACTTGAGAACAATATGCATTCTGCTGCTTTTGGGTGTAGAGCTCTGTAGATGTCTGTTAGGTCCATCTGTTCTAATGTGTTGTTCAGTGCCTCTGTGTCCTTACTTATTTTCTGTCTGGTTGATCTGTCCTTCAGAGTGAGTGGAGTGTTGAAGTCTCCTAGAATGAATGCATTGCATTCTGTTTCTCCTTTTAATTCTGTTAGTATTTGTTTCACATGTTTAGTTGCTCCTGTGTTGCATGCATAGATATTTATAATGGTTATATCTTCTTGTTGCATTGATCGTTTAATCATTATTTAATGTCCTTCTTTGTCTCTTATGACTTTCTTTGTTTTGAAGTCTATTTTGTCTGATACAAGTACTGCAACTCCTGCTTTTTTCTCCCTATTAATTTCATGAAATATCTTTTTCCATCCCTTCACTTTTAGTCTGTGTATGTCTTTGGGTTTAAAGTGAGTCTCTTTTAGGCAGCATAGAGATGGGTCTTGTTTTTTTATCCATTCAGTGACTCTATGTCTTTTATTTGGTGTATTCACTCCATTTACCTTTAGGGTGATTATCGATAGGTATGTATTTATTGCCATTGTAGGCTTTAGATTTGTGGCTACCAAAGGTTCAAGGGTCATATATGCCTATTTGCTATATTGTATAATATACACAAAACAGTTTCAAAATGATATAACCAACATTGATATTAACAACAAATCCATAAGTACCCCCATGAGTTGTATTTAAATTATTTTTTCTCCTGAGCATATATCCTACTAAGAATGTGCAGTCAGAGCAGTTTTTTTCAAAACTTACCTGAAATAATCCTTTTCTCCACATGGTTATGCTATCAATGTAATACACACACACATTTGTTTGTATTCTGTTTAGAAGTCACTTTCATCCTTTTTTTATGCAATTTTATGTTTTAATATGTAATATTCAAGAATGAAAATTGCTTAATGCTTGTTTGGGAAAATAATTTGTTACAACACCATTTACATTTGATGAAGACACAAATTTGTCTTTGCTTATGAACAAAATCATCATGAGGAAACATCACTCTCCTGAACCAAATTAAGAATAAACCAAAGCACATGCACGCACCTGAAACACATACCAGCAACCTCAGTGCACTAGGTGGTATGAGCTGCGCACATCTGGCATCACAACTTCATTCCTACTCTCTTTTCCCCACTTCACAATGACGCACCATCTACAACTTTTCACCAGCAAATTTCAGGTCTGTTTCATGTAAAGTGCCATGCTTATTGTATTTTGTGTATTTCTTAACCATTTAACATATGTATAATTATATGACCACTTTTTTGGAGTTCCTATACTGTTTTATGTGTCACTGATGACACCAATCAATGAGCACATTCTACTCTCTCCTTTCTTTCTTGTTTTACCTCAATTTTTAGTTGTTTTATTTCCATTTTGTCATAGTCCATAACATTTACATACTATTTTTCCACCTATATCCCTACCTTTGTTAATTGTTGAACTACTAATATATTCAGTTCTCCATGGCCAATTTTTCATCATTTCTTGAGTTGATGAAGTTTGTCCTTTAATAGATTCCTCAGAAAGGGTTTATAATTACAAACCTTACATTTTGTTTACATGTTCACAGTTTACTGTTTTTTCTGCAGTGTTGAAATATCAAAGAAAGCTTCACCAGATTTAAAATCTTTCACTCACACTTTCTTTGGATTTATGGAAAATTTTGTTTTTCTGTTGTCTTGCTAATGAGACGTTTGAGAAAAACTAATTTCTTTTCTTCCCTCTGGAAGAAGTCTAGTATTTTTTTCTTGAATGACCAGAGAATATTCTCTTTGTACTTAAGAAAGGTCTATTTTTATGGATATATCATGGGCCTTCATAATATGTCGATTTAAGTCCTATTTTATTTCTAGAAACCGTTGTTTAATTATAGCTTAAAACATTAGTTTTCTTTGCTTCTTGAGGTACTTCAACTGTAGATATGCTTTATCTTCTTTGAAAATATCCTACATCTCTCATTTTGTCTGACACTAGTGATTTTTACCTTTTTCTTTGTTTTTGTTCCCAGATAATTTAATTTTCTCTTCAATGACCCTTATACTTGGAGTCAAATAAATCCTATGTTTGTTACCTTGTACTTTGGTATTCACTTTTGAAATTATTTTATCTTCTCATTTATTTCAATTGTGTTTACTCTTTTGCTTTTTTAATTTTTAATGTAAGTTTTTCAATATCTGCAGTTGCATGCTTTAAAGATATTTAATTCATGTTGGAATAGTGTGTAAGGGGGTTCATTTCAATTTTAGTTGGTTTTCTGGGTGGTATTTTTAGCAGCTGAAAATATTCTGTTTTTACTGTGAAACTATTTTAAATGAATAAATATTACATTGGTACTTGCATAGTGCCCTAAAATTTATATAACAGATTTTTCTTATTTCTAACATATTAAGGTTTTTCTGGTTAGAATTGAGATTTAAAACTTACTCCCCCAAAACTCCTTTTCCCTCCTTATTTATTCTGTCATAAAAAGTAGTTAAAAATAATATGAATTATGACCTATCAGGTTTGTTTGTGTCAAATAGGATAAATTCTATTTTATTTGTTAGTGAGCAGTTTTCCATGTATTTCTTTAGGTTCTTACAATTTTATTAATTACACATAATTTTTAAACAGGGAGCTCTAAAACACATTGTAATTTACTTGGTTAACTTTGTATTTTTAAAAATCTTATACCAGTCTGATAATGTTATTTGTTTACATTGATAACAATCTATTTCTTTGGATTTATATACCTTTTAATTAATATCTAAATTAAAGCTGAATAACTTGCACCTCTAAATTGAGTTTATAATCTCATCCTTAAGAATTATCTGGAAGCCATTATGCTTGGAATATAAGTACTTTTAAATGAATAAGATCCCAAGAGTCATGATTGTGAGCCTTGGTGTAACTATGCTAAAGAAACTTCCAGCCTTTCTCGGAAACATAAAAGATTCCAAGAGATTAGCTTGAATTTTTTATTTTTTAATTATTTCCATTTATGATTAAAGGACTAGGATGATATAAAATGATTTATTTTAAAAAGAAATAAAAAACACTGTCTCATTGAACTAAGATTTGAAGCAAAATAAACTACTATCTGGTAATTGCCAAAAGAACAGAGAACAAACAATAAATTTTAGAATCAAGAAGAGTTTTGAAGCATTTGATTAATGAAGATTCCTGTAAACTGAGTGAAAAAAATTATGCAGCTTACATGAGCATTGCTCATTTATAAATCATCAGTGGATTAGATGAGAGCTATTTGGAGATACATATCAATCTGAACAGAGATCAATGAAGAGAATACTTCAAAAGAGTAGTACTGTAAACTCATTAATATGAATGCTACCCTAACACACATTTTTTCCCACTTTTGAATCTTAAATTTAGAGGGTTTGGTAGCTAAGCATGAATCATCACCTACTAATTTCAGTTAATGGAGGTACAATAGACATTGTCCACTGATATTCAATTAGTAAGTCACTTTAGTGCCACTATGCAATGTACATAATTAAAATACCTAAAGAATAACTATTCTCATACATATGTCCTAGACCATATGGTTTGATAACCATAAGTGTTTAAATAGTATAAATTTTCTAAGCTATGACATAAAATACAGACAAAAGGCAAAGTATTAAATCAGATAAGAATAACTTTCAATGAAAGAAATTTTAAAACTCTAAAGTTAGTTTCAACTAATTTTTTAGAAGAGGTTTTTATATCTTAAATTCCATTGGTTTAACTAATGTCCACCCAAACAAATGTATTTAAAAAGGGAAGTTTTGAGTTATTTTAGATGTCCCAATATAAAAATCTGAGACTCATTATAAATAAATTACATATTTAATCTCTTTCAGACATCTTTACCCAAAAAGAATTCATATCCAAAACAATAAAATTTTTGAAAATATAATTTATAATAATTGCTTGCAGGATGTATATTTTAGTGTTTCTGAGGAATCAAAACCAAAATATCTGATCATTTCGAGGATACTGACTATATTAAATAACCTCATTATCTCTCTATCTCCAAAATGGGTATAAGTTAATGCTGATGCTTCCACAAATATCCTTTTAAATAATAAATCCACCATCTGAATTTTTTGTTTGATTATTCTTTCCTATTATCTATATTTTTACCTTAGTTTTTTCAATGTTTTATATCTTTAAAAAGATTTTAATTGATTTACCCTACTCGTTACTATATTATTAACTCATTCTTTGTGTGTTAATGTATATTGTTATTTTCAGATAATACTCCCAAAGTCAAGCCTATTCTCTATTCTCTGGTAAGAAAAAGAAAAGAAAAGCAAGAAGAAAACAATGGAGGAAGTGGGGAGGATGAAAGAAGTAGGAGGGGAAGAAAAAGAAAATGAAGTTTTTTTCTTTGAGGTTTATGCTATTCTGTCACGAGGATTCATATCTTACCTTCTACACTTACTCCGGTCAGAAAGCCATCATTTTTTTTAATTGCTGATCTAACTCTCCCATACCTTGGCCTCTTAGTTTCTGAACTTCATCTCTCAATATTTCCTCAATTCCAACACAGCGACCCACTCTATGATTATGTCCTAGACCATATTATCACCAAGAAATTTATCATCTCTAAATTTTTTTGAACATTCTATTCTCAAATCTCTTCCTCTTATCTTTCTAAGTTATAGCCCTATCCACCCTCTGCTTTAAGTCTTAACCCATGAGACTTCTAATATTTTGACTCCACCAATTAATCATTATCCTCTAACACTTCTTGTTTCCATTTCTCTTTACCCAGCTTAGATTTCTTAGTCCTATGTTGTTTTACAAATTCTTCAAAATGTCTTCCTCTCCTTTGTACCCTGTGTCCAACACGTTAGCTCTGAAATTCCCATGTCTGGTTGCACTAAATTATCTGTACTCCTATTAGTACCAAGAAGCTAAACATTAAAGGGAAAATCATGCCAACAAGCTAATTGACTTGTTTAAATCTGTGATCACAAATCACAAATGGGCTCTAATATTTATCCTGTAATCCTACCATACTTCCTAGTGAGCTTGGTTCACATTCTCAAAAATGTGCATTTCATGTGGTATCCTCTCTTCTTATATGATCAACGTCCACTCATACATTCTCTCCCTTAACTTTTTGCTTTATTTCCTTAGAAAATAAAAATCACCAGACAGAAATTCAGTTATCTCCACACACCAAATCTATAACCTACCTGTATCCTTATTCATCTCTATAGTGTCAAGTAAAAAACAAATCTGACTTAGGTAAGAAGAGATCTTATTCAAAAGGATTATTGCAAGAAATGGAAAGGGACCTGTAGTAATCGGGATAACAGACCATGAGACCTGCACGTGTCTAAAAAGTCAGGCAGAAAGGAATTTTCTCTTACTAGGGCTAGAGACAAGCCAGCAAAGAACTGGGTGTGAGCAAGAGGGTGGCGTGATTATAATGGGACAGCTGATCAAAAAGATATCTTCCCTTATGGTCAGCAGATTCTATAGAAGGGCTAGTAAAGGGAGATTGTGTACTAGCTCAAGCGGAGGGTGAGTCAAAGTTCAGGGACGGAGGCGAAGCAGAGAAATTTGGTCAAGTTAGTTAATAAACAGTTTATTTCTATCGATTAGTTGCAATTAACAATTCTGCTAATTTTTTATGAGGCAAAGAATAGGAATTTGGAGGGTCTTTGTCTGGTCTTACCATAGGTAAACAAGGGAGACATCATGAGTCTTATTTAAGTCATATGGGGAAGGGTGGTTTCTTGCAGTAAGTCATCTCCTGAAGCACAAAAGGGCAAGGGGATTTTCTTAACCATCATTGTTTTCCAGGAGCACTGGACTTGGTGACAAGTTTAAATTGTCAAAGGATATTTGCATCTGTTAAAGTATCTCAAAGTCATCAGCTTGTGCTCCTATCTCCATTTTCTTTCTATCTATTCCTTTAACTTTCCTTACCTTCATAAATACCTCTTTTTCTGCTAAACAATTTTCATAAGCTCACAATCATGCCTATCCAATCTGAAAACAAATCAAGACAAACAAGCAAATTGATTCTGCATCTCTCTTTGGCTATGTCCGTGTTTCTCCTCTCCGCTGGCCACACAGGTTGTCTCTGCTCCTTCACATCATGCTTGTTTTCAAATTCACTACAATCTGAATTTTTCTCCTTCTCCTGAAAGCAATAATGACCTCCATTTACATTTGTAATAGATATTTTTATTTTCTCAATTTTCTGTACCTCTCAACAACATTGAACACAGGTTACCACTCATTCCTTCTTGAAATATTCCTCACCCTGTCTTCCAATACAGCACATTTTTGTGTGTTTTATCCAACATCACTGGGAGCTCTTTTTCATTCTTCACTGTTCACTCTTTTTCTACACAATTTCCAAATATTAGTATCTTTAGGAATTGTTCTAGAACATCTTCTGTTCTCAGTCTAATTGCTCCCTCAGTGATTTCATCCATTCCCAAAGTTTAAGATGCCATCTATATCCTATTGACTAAAAAATGTCATACTTTCATTCAACATGTAATCTAAGAGCTCTAGACTCATAAATCCAGTTTCCAAGTTGACACCTCTATCTGGACATCAGATGTTAAGAGAACTTCCTAAACTATGTGACTCAGATGCTGCCACTTTGCTAAGAGCTTTCAGGTGCCCTGCCTGCCAATGTGGTCTCTAGTCTGTAAAATATGATTTTCAAAAGTATTCTAATGCCTAATGTACAAAAACATTGCAGATTGCCATAAATGGAAGATCATAGGATGGTTCGTCTATTATCTTAGCTACCAGTTGAGAGAAACAATGTTCCATACCCTGCCTGACAATGCCTGGTTCAATTGACTGAGATCCAGTCTGCATGCACTCCGTCAAATGAATTCAATGATTCAATTTTCAAATGTATAGAAATGTTTTTCTTCAGAAAGTACAGCCCAGTTGTTGAAACTGTGACGAGCTGGGCATTCATTAAGCTGACAAAAGTTGCATAGATGTGCAAGCAAAACTGAAAAAGATAACTAAGCAACAATGAAAATCCCCAAGGTAGGAAACTAGCAATTCACCTTTTTCTGAAAGTGATGAATAAATCAGCATGAGCTTTTTAAAACAGAAAATGACTAATTCATATTTGTCGTTTAGAAGCTTGAGTTGAACAAAACCAAGAACTCACACATTTGAACAGTCATGCAGGGTTTTCTGTCCTTCAGTGCTGTTGAAACATCACTGCCCCGTTTCTGGCTATTGGTTCCTTCTTGCTAGTCTTCCACCTTTGCTTTTAGCTTATGAATCTAAGTTGACCAAGACTTCCAAGTCCTCTTCAATTTTGTATAAATTCCTCCCCTTTTAGCTTTTACTTCAATGAGCTTATAACCTTTGTCCTATTTTTTAAACAGTAAGGAATAGCTGTTGAAAATTGATAACACAGCTCACTTTGAAGTCAGGTATCTAATTAGAGCTGTTTCAGAGACTGTTTAGCTTCCCTGAGGCTTGACAAAGACAATGCCTTGAAGGCCATCACTCTACTGATTAAGCAGCTGGATCCTTTTGTTGGAGAGGAAAAATTTTCGTCCCCATCAAGTTTCTTCTAGCTGATCGAAAAATGAAATTGACATGAGACAGATTAACAGGAGAAAAAAAGCAAAGTTTAATTATGCGCTCACAGAGGCCCAACAATGAATTTGAGAAATGACCAAGGCAGGCAGCTTTTATACATTTTAAACAAGGAAACATAAATCTGTTAGGAATTGATGGGACAAAGAAAACCTATGTTTTGGAGCTTCAAGTAGTAGAAATTCTAAACAGAATTTGGGCAGAGGTAGTAAATTAGTGACAGAAACAAGGATTGGTTGCACAGCCTTGGCTCTGAATGCCTTGCTTTTCCAGGATGTCATTTTGCCTCCTGCCTTTCAGGTAGGAGATTTGCTTCCTGCTTTCTGAAGACAAGGGTTGGTGTGGGTCAGAATGTTCCTCTTGCACTGGCCGTTTCTTAAGGAAATTTAATTCAAAATAATCCATCTGCCACTGTGGCACATTTTGGGGTGGCCTGCCCTGGATCACTACACTTTCATTTTCTGTTCCTTTCCTTTTTTTGTAATTAGTCCCTAGGGAATGTGACCGGAAGACACAGACACAGTAAGCACACATTATCCGTCTCGTTACTGGGACCCACAGAACATGTGAAAATCCCAAGCAAAATGCTTAGGTTCATATTTCATGAGAAATCCTGACCTGTCCAGCCTTAGACACTTCTTACCCAACAGTCATTTATATAGTTTTGCACGGCTTAAAAAATACAATTCAAGCTCATTAAAGCCTAGAACAGAAAGCTCTCTGTTTTCCGATCTTGTCCTTCAATGTTTTCTTACACCAACATTTACTCCCATAGACTGTTGGAACCTTCCCGTCCTCTCTCTTAATTAGCACCTGCTGTTCACTGATGCTCAATGTCTCTTGAAAAATAGAGCATGTTTTTAGTGATTTATTGCTCCAGGTCATCCTTTTCATTGTTGCCTCTGGAATACAAATTAGATATACACTTTTCTCTTGCATGTCAAACTATAACATCAGAATAATCACCAGTAATTGGATAACACATAAGAAAACAGGAATATTGCTGCTGCTTCAGTTTCTGATTAGCCACAAATACAGACCATGCTCTGAATTCTATTCTATGAATTCTATGGTTTGTCTCCCACACATCATTCCCAAAAAGTCCCTCCTTTCATAGTGCCTGTACCTCTGAAGGCAAGTATCTGTGTCCCCAGCAAGAACAAACTACTTAACACACATAAGACTTCCATAAATGTTTGTAGAACAAATGAATGAAAGAATGAATGCTGGCATTTACTGTTGAAAGTAACTAATGGGAAAACTAGGATTTACTGTAAAGATACCAAGTATTTTACAGAGTCTAAGGGAATGGATGAAACAAGGCCTTACCATGGACCTGGAATGGGACCACTCAAGAATCTTCTTTATACTTAATTTCTACTTCTTTCTTCCAGTGCTTCACTTTTCTTTGCCCTGAGCCTCTCTAAAGACCTTTCTTCCTCTATCTCTCCATTTCCCTCTAATCCAGCTTCTTTTGTTTATCCTGTCCACATGACATGACCTCACATCTCTCCAAATGCTTTTTGCAATCCATATTCACAAATATAGAAACTGATTTGCCCCTTGAGGTCAAGTGTACATCCCCAAAATAACTATGGCCAAAGGGTCAGATACACATTATACAAATAGAGTTGTATTCATGCAGATGGAGGAGGAAAGGAGGTAAATTCTAGAAATGGGTGGTAGGCACATAAAGAGAGAGGTATCTAATAGGAGTCTATATACAACCAATGTCATTAATGGGATATTAGAGGAAATAATTGATTTAGAACTTGTGATATGGATTCCCAGATACATTTTTAGGATGTGCCAAGTTTCAAGTATTCTTCGAATATTCTAATGATGCTAATCAAATATTGTGTTTGTTCCCACTTAATCCCTTCAATCTATCCATGTAATTGCAAGGACTTTCTCTACTGTATCATTTTCAGAGTCAAACTTAAAGGCACTTTCCAACCCAACTACTGGAATAAAGTTTAGATTTGGCTTTCCTATTGTTCCAGATTGATAATGTAATGACTTGACAATGCTATTAGTATACCCACTCTTCTGCCCCTCCCCCTCCCCTCCACCCCCACAGCTCTGATACTATACTCTTTTATTTCCCAATCTTGATAATAACTTCATCATGGGGAAAAAAAAAGGTTGATTTAAAGTACTAGATGTTTTTCAACAGCTCTCTGAAATGCCCATCTTCACAATTCAGGTCATTTTTATTGTTCCAGCTCATCAGAACCATTCATATTCAAGACATTCTAATTGTTTTATATTAATAGAAAGATTTTAAACGTCTTACCAGTGTTTCAGCCCTCTTTTCCCCAGCACTGCATTTCTTCCTTTACCTTCTATGTTATACTTACTTCCTCCAGCAAAGCAGCTGCTCATCTCCTTGGGGAATTTTATAAAATAGAGAGCCTTCTATTTTCTACTGTTTTTCTTGGACTTTATAAGTGAATCTATTACTATTTAACCAAGGAACATTTAAAAATAGTCAATAACTCCCTTATTTTCCATACAGAATTTTATGAAACTAAAACTTACTGAGCTAACAATAGGTAAAGGTAATTGGGCAGAAATCTTCCTAATTCAAGGTGAGGAAACTGAGGGTCAAGTAACTTCTCTAAGGTTATATGACCAATAAGTGAAGAAAATTATCTTTCAAACATAGATCTGTGCCACCCCACAGCCTGTACAGTTTCCAGTGCAATACATTATTAGCAGACTGCTGCCTCCCCCTTACTGATTTGCATATTCCTATATGTCCTGGGCTCTAATATCTTGAGTCACCATTAATCTGACTTTTTAGCAAAGTAATCTAAGACTGTAAGCACATACAGATGCAAAATTTTGTTGTACTTTTCTTTAAATGGGCATATTGGTATCCAATTGCTACTGTAAAAAATTACCCCAAACCTATTATCTTAAAACAATAAAAATTTATCTATTGGTCAGAGGTCAGAAACCAGAAAGGTGTCAGCAGGGTTGTATTCCTCCTGTGGTCCAGCTCGGAGCAGCCGCCTGCATTCCGTGACTTGTGGCATTGCATCAGTCTGACCCTGCTTCCTTTGTCATATCTCATATGACTGGATCCAACTGCCTCCCTTTTTGACTGACAAGGACCCTTGTGATTACATGGGGCCCAGCTGGATAACCTGGGATAATCTCTCCAACTCAAAACCCTTAATTTAATCATATCAGCAAAAATCCCTTTTGTTATGTAAAGTAGCATATTCACAGGGTCTAGGGATTAGAACATCTCTGGGAAGACCATCAATCTGCCTAACAACAGTATGAGAGCTTTCCTTAATTCACACAACAATGTTGTGATAAGACCTGTTCCTTAACTGTGCAATTGGTACACAGGATGATGAAGTTGTATTTATTGTTTCTTGGTATTGGGAAAGAAATACAAAAAATGATATTTAAATAACATATACTTCTACCTCCTTTTACAGTAAATAAAAAATTTTTATTTTTTTCATCCTTTTTCACCTGTTTCCAAATCTTTTTCTCATCATTTTTATTAAAAAATGTTGTAGGTCAAACATGTCGTTTTATTTTGCCTCCTTCCTCTCCAGCTCAAGTAGAGATCAAAATACGAGTTTTATGTCAGGGAAGCTAGATTGGAGAGACACAGCAAAGATTTACTAACTATTCCCTAAATTGGTCTTGTCAAAACAGTCAAAGGTGGCACAGCTGGATAAATGGAAACCTCTGCTAGTGGAAGTAACACTTGCTCCGACAGACTTTCCACATGGCAGAAGCAGGAGCAGTGAGGAGCGATTATAATTAGTCAGATAGACACTAAGAGGAAGCATTGAGTCTGGGGACACATGCATCTGTTCCACCAATGAGGAGAAAATAAGAAACAAGTAAGAGTGGAAATACCTATGATAGCCAGCATCATTTGTACCTGGGAATAATACAGAGGAGTGTTAGGCAGAATGAGGTAGAAAAGACTGATGTTGGTAAAATTGCAATATTTCCAGAATCGGTCTTCTGGCCTTAGTACATCTCCGTATTAATAGATGTTTCCAAGAGGTGGAGAGAAGTAGTGTATCTCCATATCTATAGGTACCTACAAAGGGCACAGAGAGAAAATGCATATCTGGACCAGAGAGGTGTTGGTGGAGTCCTTTTGCAGCAGGGTCATGAGAGACACCGGCAAGCAGAAGTATATGACTGCTTGTAAACAATAAACAGGTTTCTCCCACTTTATTTCTCCCTTTGACTGATTTTGGTTTCAATAGTTATTTGCCCCAGTCTGGGGACATATATTCCTACCAGAGTTACAGATGAGAAGGAGCACAGATGACCTTGCCTCAAGATGCAGAGAATCTGATTCAGAATACAGAGGTCTACAAAGAAAGGAAATTAGTTTTTTATTGGAATATAGTTTATATACAATACTATATGAGTTTCAGACACACAACAACAATGAAGGGAAATTAAGTAAATGAATGCTCCTAAGCTGCATGAATGAATTATATAATTAGTTCTTCTGATATAATTTCCTTTAAACATATTTGAAATAGCTGATCTAAGTATTTTTTTCAGTAATTCCAATATCTGGGCTTCCATAGGGACCCAGGTTTATTTTCAGCTGATTGCTATGGACTGCTGCCCTGCTAGGGAAAAGCTTACAAGGACAGCAGTCTAGTCCGGTGGCTCCCTTCTGCTGCTCTCAGCAAAGACAACAGAAACTCCCTGAACTTCCCCTCCCCTTCACTCCCCGCTCTGCCAGGCCCTCACTCCCTAACTCACTCCCACTTGCCTGCTCGTTTGCTGTGCACGTAGGAATGTTACAGATACAGAAGCATAAAGATATATATTGCTCCCTTTGCCTTTGTTCGGGGCTCAGACCTTGGGAGATCACTACCTCTGAGCCTGTCGGTGTGAAATAAAGCCTCAACACTCCAAGACCTCTGAGTGCCACTTGGTTCTTCCGTCAGTGATCCAGTCCAGGTTTTTCCAGTATTTTTCGTAACACTTCTGCATATGGGCCATCTTTCCTTGTTTCTTTGCATGCCTTGTCATTTTTGTTCAAAGGTGAAAATTTTATATAACACGATGTAGACTGTGGAGAGCAGTCCTGCCCCCACTCTACTCCTTCGTTGTTCCTTCTGTTTTTTGTAATTATTTGTTTAGTGACTTTCCCAAGCTAATTCTATCAAGTGTGTTCTGTCACATGAGGCCGTTGGTTAGCTTCATTGTCATGTAATGACTGAACAGAAATTTCTTTGAATAACTGAGACTAGGTCTTCTAACCTTTGCCAAAGGACTCTCTGAGCATACTGAGGCCCAGTGCTAAGCCAAGCAGCCGAGAACACTATCATAGCTTTCACTCTCTGCAGAGCCTAAAGGTCAGCAAAGGTTGAGTTCGAGGGCCCTTCTCGGGTCTTTCCTGAGCATGCGCGTAGCTCTGGGCTGCACCCCACTCTACATGTGCATGTGGGCTTCTAGATTCCGGGGACAATGTCAGATGTTTTCCTTCACTAGGAATATCTTCTTCCTCCACTTTTCCTTTTAAACTGTTTGGTCTGCCCTGTTTTTCACCAACTAAGCTGGATATTGGTACTGGGGTTCTTGGCATGGAGTCCAAGAATGAACTTCATAAACTCAAGGTAGGCAAGCAGGAAAAAAAGGCTTTTTACTAAGAGAAAGTACATTGGGTGGGCAAGAGAGCCCGTGTCTGCTCTGTGTCTTGGGGTATATACCTCAGACTTAGCTGAGTTGTCTAATTTCTGTTGGTTTGTGCTGGAATGCTGTTCTTTGTTTTGACCAATCTTATTAAAAGTTGTCTATATTTCCAAATCTGGCATACTCATGTGACCCTTACTGCTACCAAAAAAAAATAAAAAAACATAAAAAAATCAAGGGCATTCCCACCACAAGCATCTGGTTCTTGTAATTCCTGAGGCCCTCAGGAGGTTCCTGCTTCTGTTCTTTCCCAGTGCCCCTTATCTTGTTCTAACTAAACAGCAACTGCCTCTGTGTTTTCCCCATCTCAGTATGAACTTAAACAATCTTCTCTAACAATTCAACAAATGTGTCTCTGGAAGAGGTTTTTCACACTGGGTCAACTCCATGTCAGATCGACTAAGAACAGCTTTGTAAGAGGGGTCTTCCATAGAACTGTTGGGGCTGATGAGATTGTTCTCTCGATCCTTGTCCCCACTGCAGCAAAGATTTGTAGGGCAGAGACAGTAGTGAAGCAGAATAAAAGTTTTATTTGAATGCACTCCAAGGGAGGAATGGGACAGAGTCAAGACAGATAAGGGCAAGTTTACTTGCTTATCTGCAGTAGGACAGTAAGAGTGAAGACTTGTGCTTAAAGTCTGGAAAACAGAATGAAATAGCAAAGTGACAAAGCCACCACTGGGAAATTGCAGAGGCAGAGTGTAATAAGCTGAGCAGTAAAATGTCTTCTGAAAATACACGCTCCAAGAAAGGGGAGTGTAGGCAACCTCAGAACACAGGAAGCACTCCGAAAATCTGGGATTCTGCCTTTTAAGGATTTTCAAAATTGGGATAAAAGTAAAGGGTCAGGGGACACAGAATTGTTAGGCAGTCTCCTAATGTTTATCTCTGGTGAGAGAGACAATATGTCATTGTCTATAGCAAGTCCTCTAGGTGATTCTGTAGGACAAACCTTTTGTTCCTCTCCAAGACAGTGACCACTCCCAAGTATTGGCAACACATCAGTTAAAACTGCTTGCCTTGCCTTAAGATAAGTCATTGGCTGATTACCAAAGAATGTTTTTACTTCCCAATTCTCTTTCAAAAGTGGAATCTTAGCCTTAAGATAAGATTCCCTCTTGTTCATTATTATGCTAATCACGGGATTTTTTTAGGAAAATTAATCATAATGCTTGTTCCTTGTCTCTGCCCTGTCTCAGCTGCATTAAGTGGAGCAAGTCTCAAGGTCAGCATGGATTCAGAGCATTGGAATGAACTCATATTGCAAAGGGTGTGAGTCCTTTTTGGCTCTTTGGCTTAATTTGATTAACTCTCTGAATTCTTGGTTAGCATCACCCTCTTTTCATCTTGCTCATAGCTAATGCAGGTGAGATGGGGCAGAGACATGGAGCAAGTATCATGGTTAATTTTCCTAAAAATGCTGAGATATGAATAGCATAGTAAGAACAGGAGGAACATATCTTATTGGCTAAGATTCCGTTTTAAAAGCAGAGAGTTGGGAAGTTAGATTCCTAACACATTCTTTGGTAATGAGCCAACCACCTATCTTGAGGCAAGGCCAGCAGTCTTAACGGATATGTTCCCAGTGCTTTGGGGCAGCCACTATCTTAGAGAACAGAAGCATATCCTACAAAATTATCCGGAGGACTGACTGTGGGTAATGACATATTGCCTCTCATTAGGGATAGACATCATGAGACTGCATACAAGCCTACGCCCCCTGACCCTTTACCTTTATCCAATTCTTGAAAATCATTAAAAGACAGAATCCCACCTTTTAAGTGTGCCTCTCTCTGAGGTTGCCTGTATTCTTTTCTTAGAATGCCTATTTTTAAAGACTTCTTACTGCTCAACTTACTATGTTTTGTCTCTGCACTCTTCCAGTAGGTCTTTGTCACTTTGCTACTTCATTCCATTTTGCACTCTTAAGCACAAGGCTTCATTCTCTCTGCCCTACTTCAGATAAGTAGGGAGGAGCTACTGAGAGCTCTGATTCCAGCTTGCAAATTCCTGTCAATGAGCTTCCCCTTCCTCTCTGCTTTATTCAAGGATACCTGTCTTGGTCTACCTTGACTCTCGCCCACTCCTCCTTTGGAGTTTATTCAAATAAAACCTTCAGGCTGCTTCACTACTATGTCTCTGCCTTTCTATTCTTTGTTGCAGCAGGAACAAGAAAGGAAGAGAACAAAATCAACCTCTAGCAATCAATGTATGAAAGAAATGAGAAAGGTAGAATGAGAAATGAGAAATGTGTAATGGAATAAAGGTAGCGTAGAAAGAACAATTTAGCAGGTAATTGTCTTATCCATTTGAGAAACAATGGTGACTTGGATTAGGGTGTTGGTAGCAGAACTCTTCAGAAGTACACCAATTTAAAGATATTTACAATAAAACAATATCAGATCTTGCATTAAAACTGCAGAGTGCCATAGACAAAACTTTGGTCCCTCTGATCTCTACCCCTTGGTTACTTAAATGACAAAGGGGATTTGGGAGATGTATTTAGATTGTTAATCAGCTGACCTTAAAATAGATTATCCAGGATTATCCAGGGGTACCCAGTGTAACCATATGATATCTCAAGGGTAGAACAGGAAGACAAAAAGGGAAGTGTGGCAGAAGAGGAAGTCAGAGAGATTTGATGTATAAGAAGGATCTGATGTGTGTCATTGCTGGCTTGAAGAAGGAGAGGGCCACATGGAAGATATGAAAAATAAATTTGGCCAACAACTGTTACCTTGTAATGGAACCCAGAGAGCCAGATGAGGGCCACAGAAGTGAATGATACCTTGGTTTTAGCTCAGTGAGGCCCTGAGCAGAGAATCCAGCCACATCATGCCAGACTTTTGACCTACAAAACTGTGAGGCAATAAAATAATGTTTGGCAATGTGTTATGGCAGCAGTAGAAAACTAGCACAGAGGGTGAAGGAGAAGATGAAAGCAAGAATGTAATCTTGTCTGATGGCACATGCAATGGAACAGAAACTGGTGTAATCTTCTGAAATAGGAACAGTTTGAGAAGCGAGCAACTGAGAGCCAAGTGAGAGGCCAGAATAATGAATTTAGTTTTGGACATAATCAGTTTTCAATACCTTTGGAAATTTAAGTAAAAAAATGTTAATAGCCTATTGCTTATGTAGATCTGGAGCTCAGAGAATAAATCATGGCTAAAAACATGAATTTATTAACATACCTGTTAACTGAAGCCAAATGTATGGATAAAATTGCCTGGGGAGAGTGTAAAATGAGGAGATAAATGATTATGTGAAGCTGTGTTTTCCTAAAATGCGATCCTCTTAATTAAGCCTGTACTTGCTTTGTGTTTCTCCAATCCACTTTAAGATGGCTATTTAGATTTTGGAGTAAACTTTGTCTTTCTCAAAGCATTTCAAGGGGCAAGAATAGCCAACATAATCCAATGTCCTAACATTTGCTTAGCATGTCTGCAGAGTGCCAGTTTAAACAGCAGCTTCACTAACAAATATCAAAGATTGCCAACTTAGCAGACTAGAAAGATAAAACTCATAGTTACCCAGTTCCCTCCTTCAGTCAATTCTACATTTTATGATTCAGCATTTAAATGTTTTGCTTCTATGTATTTAATGATGTTGCCAGGCAGCTGCATCTGGAGAGGTCTTTCCCTGATCATCGGGTGAAATCTCAACATGGATGGGGGAGGGCTCTTGACTCTGCACCAAGAAAGAATTCTTGAGCAAGTCAGATAAGTGTACATAAGGAACTCATTCAAGCAAGAGCAGCAGGGAATGGCATCTTCCTTGTAGGCAGCAGAGAACAGAAAAGTGCAGAGGGTAAGAAGGAAAGTTCTCAGCTTAGGGCAGATTTCCTTAAAGCCAGGGTCAACTCTTAAAGCCAGGGTCACCTGGTGTCCTATGTTCACTTGGATATGCATGGTATGGGGGCTAGCCCCTACCACCCAGGATTTGGGGGGACCCTGGAGAGTAGTGAGACAGGGACCATGGGTGTAATCAGAGTAGGGTGAGGGCCTCCGGAAAAAGCAGGGTGGGATATTTACAGTCAGCAATATAACAGTGGGCAAAGAAGTCCCTTTTGAAACTCTGTGCAAAGTCAAGGTCACACTAATCCTCTAAGAACAAGATACCAGACTGAGAATATAGACATCTTCAGTAAGGTCAGTTAAAAGTCAAAAGGCCAAGAGCAACTTGGCCTAGAATGATTGAGTGGTTTTACAAATAGGGAAAGGTATCACAGCATAACCCGTGACTTTACTGTAAACAATCCTAGCAAGCAGAGAACAACCCAGCCCTCCTTGAGGGCAGGGCAGGTGGTACAAGTCCACACCCCTAAGCCTTTTTTTCATGTTCTCAAAAACCCCAATCTGCCTACAAAACCCCCTAGACAACGCAGCACACCGGACTCTCTTGTCCCCTCCTGGCGTGAGCCGGGAGCTCTGTCCTATCACTTTATTTCTAAATAAAAGCCTGTACCTTGCTCTCCTACCTTGCCTGTTTGCTAAGCTCATTCTTCGGCTTCGTGAACAAGAACCCCGGCATCAGTAGGATGAAATAAGTTTATGTTCTGAGAACTTCCCAAAGAAAGGAGATTTTCAGGCAGGCTACTAAGAGCAGATCACACAGCTGCGTCCCCTAGGATCACGTAGGTGATGGGAACTTTCAGACCCAAATCTGAGCTCTCAGCAGCCCCTCCCTACTTATCAGGAGTAAAGCGGAGACAAAGTGAAGACTTAAAAATAGAATGAAATAGCAGAGACAAAATGCAATCATTTGAGCAGTGAGAAAGCTTTATTTAAAAGTTTGCACTTAAAGAAAGGAAAGTGCTGGCATCCTGAGAGAGGAGGCCCACTGAAAGGGCCCACTGTCTTTTTAAAGCTTTCAAGAAGGGCAAAAGGCAGAGGAGGCTATTGGGCATAGGCTTGACTTGTAGTCTCATGCTGTCTCTCTAGTGAAGGACAGTATGTCCTCATCCACAGTCAGTCCTCTAGCAATTCTGGAAGATAAACTTAACACCAGGGACTTACTGATCCTATTCTTCTCTAAGATATTGTTTACCCGCAAGCAGTGGGGATATATCACTTAAGACTGCTTGCCCTTCCTTAGGATAGGGTGGGTTATTGTCTGATTATCAGAGAATATGTTAGGAATCTTATTTCTCAACTCTCTATTTTTTAAAATAGAATCTTAGCCTTACGATGGGATCCCTCCTTTTCTTACTATACTGTTTATATCTCAGCATTTTTCATTATAGGCAGGAAAAGTTAATCATGATGCTTGTCCCATGTCCCTGCCATACCTCAATGTCTGCATATTTCAGGACTCCTTCATTTGAAAAACACAGAAATTTAACTTCAACCAGTTTTGGGCAAAAATGGAACATTTTTTAAGTGGCTTCATTCAATAAACAAACATTTATCTTTTAAAATTAATTCTATAACATATCAGACCCTGTACTAAGTGCTACCTATTCAGAGGTAAAACAATAAAGCCCTGGTACCCTGTACTCCAAGGTAAGATCTAGTGGGTCATGTAACTCCAGGAGAAAAATATGTTCCCAGCCTGGGGCAAATAACCATTAAAGCCAAAATCAGTCAAAGGAAGAAATAAAGTGGGAGAAACCTGTTTATTGCCTACAAGCAGTCATTCACTTCTACTTGCCTATGTCTCTCATGACCCAGCTGCAAAAAGGGCCCCACCAAGCCTCTTTGGTCCAGATATGCCCTCGCTCCCCCCATCCTTGAAATCACCTATTGATATGGAGAATGACTACTTCTGTTCACCCCTTGGAAACACCTATTGGTGTTGAGATGCACTAAGGCCAGGAGAAAGATTCTGGAAATATTGCAATTTTACCCACAGATCTGAAAACACCTGAGTAACTTATCCAACAGGAGGAAGAGTTTAATAACTAAGTTGGAGCCATGGCAAGGATGTAGCTGAGCTCTAGAAACTGATGAGACCAGAAATCACTCCAAGTATAACTGTTGCTGGAACTGTGGGAACTACGAACAAGGAGCTGGGACACACAGACATTTGGCGAGAAGCAGCATTTGTTAGTGCCGGCACTGGCTCAGCAGATTCCTACCCAAGGGCTGAGCCCTGAGTGCAGCAGGGCCGTGCCTGTTATACATTCACTACAAGGCTGGGGGGGAGTCAGCACCCAGGAACAACTGCAGTGGGCGCTATTAGGTCGCCATGGGTGTATTCAGGATGCTAGTTATATTCTAATCTATCTCTGTAAAGGTTACCCAGATACCCTATTATAAACTAATGGGCTTCCATGACTATGATGAACAAGCTGTTCCATATCACTGAGTCTCCATGGGAAGGGAATACATTTTACATTGTTTCAATCTCAAGCACCCAAGCACCTTGTGATTCTTCTACATTCCTGAAGCCTCAACAGAAACTGTCTCCTTGACTTCCTACCACATAACAACTATTGAGAGACTTCCTACCACATAACAACTATTGAGAGCCTCTATTATTTTAGACCTTTTTCTATTCATAATTTTATATAATCCTCACAAATGTATAATTTGAATAATACTAGGTCTATGTTGTAGAAGAGGTAATTAAGCTCAGAAAGATTAACAAATTGTCTAAAGTAATCTCTCAGTAATGTAACGGAGAACTTAGATTTGAACCCAAATCTCAAAAACTCAACATCCATGCTCTTTCCACTATACCATTTTGATTATACACCAAAATCCAGGAAAATAAGGAAATGACACTTATGTCCAATTTTCTTAAAGAAATATAGAACATGTAACAACTTTATCTTTCAGTTATGACAATGACCAAGTGATTCTATGACTTCCACTTTCCTATCTGTGACAGTTTCTCTCCACCTACTGACTCCATAGTTTGAATACACCCTAAAATTATTTAATTAATCCAATAGCATGGAAATTATAAGTGCTCAATCTTAACATATATTAAGACTGAAGTAATCAGAGTTTCTTCATCAGTGCAAGTGAAGCTAGTTGCATATTTGGGTCTGAAAACAAGAAAATAAAAAAATTTTATTTAAGAGAAAATAACTAATAAAAATAATTTAAAAGAAAATAAACTTTAAATTACAATGTTAATTTTATATGAAAGAAAATAACAGACTTTTTTCCAGGTAAGTTAAAATTAAGGTATTATATATAAGCATACTATGATACTGATACAATTTAAATGTTATTAGTTTAGACTACAATAAAATAAACCCAACCTGATAAATTTTGTATTGTTTCTATAGCACCTCAGTTACATGGCATTTCTGAAAAGAAAGCCATTTGCAACAGCTCAGCAGTGAGAAGCAAAAACCACAACCTGTGAATGCTGTTAGCAAATACACCCATAAAGGGAGTGCAGTCTTCAAAGAATATTACTTTTCAAGAAAACTATATTAGTCATAGCTCAGTAATAAAATTTTTTAAAATTGAGAAAGGATTAACTGTATAAACACAACAAAACTTAATGCCATTTTGATCTATGTCTTTCATTTTTTTTCTGACAGCAGTGCCAAGCACTGAAATCCCAAAAATCTATCATGAATAATGCATAAGCAGCACACAGGCTCATATAGCAGTGTTTAAAATGCCTGCCTTCAAGTTGACATTTCATCCATTAAGTGGGGGAGAAAGGAATCTTCATTTTCATGCTCAGTGGAATAATTTAACTTCCTCCTTGCTAAAGCACACACACCCACACTGAAGCATGTCCATGTACACACAAGTGCATGCACACAAAAACAACAAAGTTATTTCAAGCTATAAAATCCAAATCCCAATTTGTGAACTATTTGCAATAATGTTCAGTGATTCATTGGATGTAAGATAAGATTTCCCCCTACCTTCCCCCTCTTGAGATTTCTCCCTCACCTTGCCTCCCAGGCACAATAAATATAGTCATACCATTAAAAAAAAAATTCAAGAAGGGCAAAATAATTACCCAAAGCAGTCATTTTGAATGCATTGCATTTACTTAAGTATCTTCCCCCTCTTAATAATTTGCATCGTGTTTGCTTAACTAGGCTTAACAAATAACTTTATAGCATCTATAGCAAAATGAAGCCTGAGTACTGGAGTCAGAGATTCTATATAGTGAACTGAGTAAGGGAAAATTTATGCAAGTGACCTTAAGCCCTCTAACTCCTGGTTTCCTTCTTTTTTTAGAGTAAAAAGTGATTTTTTCTTCATCCGAAGTACTCTGGGAAGTGTATCACTGTCCCAAGTATTTTTGAGTTTTAGAAGGAGGTGCTTTAGTTCCCTTTATGTCCACATATAAATTCCAGTTATTACTGGCTGGGCTGATCGCTGCTGTCATCTCACCTACAGCTTCTTTCTTTTCTTCCTGTCCCATTGCTCTACAGATGGATCTCGTACCTTGGTCCTTCTCTCAAATTTCTCCTAAAATCATTTTTGGTGTAACCAGCTTTACTCAGGCTTTAACAGAATAAGGGGACACTAGTAGAGTACAAAAAAGAAAACAGTTCTAAATTTGTCACTAGACATCAGTGCTATTAATGGCATTGGACTTTCACTAGCCACAAAGAACTATCCAGAGGCTGCCTTAAAGCTAAGGCTTTTGTTTACTTATTTTGAAATTTTTGAGATTTTATCTTCCTTAACCAGAAATTTCTCCCTATCACATCTTCACTGTGGCCTCTTCTCTTCACATTCTCCAACAAAGAGTTCAAAACTCAAAATTTCTCTTATTTATTAAGCAAGTAAATGCTTAATTCTCAAATACCTTGTCTTTCAGTCCAAAAAGTTTGTTAAAATGCATCCCTGCAAAAGATCTGTCACCTGTGATCTCCAACTTAAGACATGTAAGAGAACAGAAAATTGAAACAAGTTTTTCTTTCATATAAGATGAAGTCCATGGAAACCAAACTGTCCCTGTGAAAGCATAGACTTTGGGAAATTGACTTTTCTCATAGGCTGGAAAAATCTGAAACATGTTTGACTATTTGATTATTTCTTAAAATTTTACACAAAATTAAATTAGAGATATCAGTTCTATTGATTCTAAACAGAGGCACCAGAAGATATTTTGTAATAGATTTTTATCAAAAGCTAGGAAGATACTGGGCTTCTTTAGAGAGAGGACTTCTGCCTGTTTCTCCCCTGGTTTCTTTAAATGCTCACCTGTTCATGCATACTTTCCCCATTTTAAGGACAGTCTCAGTGATGCTGGAGAAATGATGTGCAAAACCATTAAAAAGGGTTTTTCCCCCCAAAACCAGTAAGCGTGCTGAAGAGTTCCTTCAGCCTATATCAGCACATTTAGGAACAGCAGCCCCTTTGAATGATTCTCAGATTCCCCAAACATAACCTCTTTTAAGAACTTTTTCAAGAAATTGCCTTATTTTTCTTTAGCAGTAGGAAAAAAAATTCATAATTCCTCATTCCACAAAATATATAGTAGTACTAGAGAAAATGGAGGAACATAGGACAAAGAGCCTTTTTCCATCCTTTCTCTCACTTCTAGTTGAGGTGCACATGGTAAGGACATTCAATGGATCTAACTGTCTTCAGAGATACTGTTTTTTCATTTGTTCTTATCTATGTGGTAAACTCAGCAGGGCAGAGAGTCCTATAGTTCGAAGGATAAATGCAATTCTAGAGAGCAACATTAGCAAAATCATTAAACCTGCAAATCTAGGTTATATTCTCCATACAGCTTTCTCAGTAATGAAGCTGATATTTTTTTACCTTTTTTGTCATTTGGCTCCAAACTAAGGAGTTACAAAAAAGGAAATGTTATTTATTTAGCGAGCCCTCTTAAGTGTCAAAAACAGTTGTCTCTTTTAGGGAATTGCCTCAAAAGCCCCATACAAGGACAACAGATATATCTTAGCTATAAACTGTCTGAGTATCCCAGAAAATAAATATAGATGCACACTGATTGTGGGTAGAGGAATGTTAACTGTCTTCTCTCTCAAATTCCAGTATACTGGAAAACAATAAACTTAACATTGATATTTCTAGTTTTCTGTATTTGTAGCATTACAAAGAAATTGTGCAAAACAATGTAGTGATTCAGGTTATCTAAGTTAATATTCTGGAAGCTGGAGATTTTTACATACAGGCTTCTTAAATAAAAAGTCATTAAAATAATGTTGCCTACTCAGGACATTGGTGAACTATTGTGATACAGTGTGTGAAGCTTTACCAAGTTTGTTACTTGATACCATAGAGTATTGGAAAATAATTGGATTAATTAGTGGACATAATTAGTTTGAAACACTCAATAATGAATCAGTTGATTTACTCTTAGTAAGAATAGAATGAATACTGGACACTTCCCAAGAGAAAATGGAAAAATAAACTATAGTTAGACAGGTTAGTCAAAATAACATTAGTCGTATCTTAGGTAACTTCTTAGTTGTCTTCCTAGTGAGGTCTTTCCTTTAGAAAGATAATTTTTTCTAAAATTTCCATCTTATGTCCTGACACTTTATATCCACTTTCTTTGCTTTTTTCTCCTTGGTACCTATTTTTGATTAGTATATTGTCTATTTTGTTCATCTTTTTCTATTATCCATCTTCTCCAAGTATACACTCATAAGGATAGGGAATTTTTGTTCACTGCTGTGTCTCCAGTTCCTAGAACAATGCCTGACACATAATAGATGCTCAATAAATATTTGTTAAATGAATGGATACATGAGGGAAAAAAGTATGAAGAATTCCTTTTATTTTCTCTTCCTTGCAGTGAAGAAAATTGGCTCTTTCTGCAGAGAGGAAAATTGCTTTTCTCTGCCCTAGCGCTGTCCTCACAGAGTCCATTAACTCCTCTCCATATCATGATTCTCTACATCTTTTCCAATAAAAATAACATGGACATTTGGAAGAGTGTGATATTGAGGACCTAAAAATATAGATTTGTTCTACCTCTGTCACTTATGAGCTGTTTAATCTGAGCCTGTTATCTCACTTGTGAAGTGGTAATACAAATACAAATACATTTACGAAGATGTAGAAAAGATTAAATAAGTGCTAGGAAGTGCTTTATAAACCTCAAAAACATATAAATATTTACAGTAACAGCCAGCTGTCACTGCTACAAGAGCTTTTTCTTCTTTCTGCCAAGTAATATTTATCCTCTAGTCCCTTATATATATTTTTAAAATTTTAAGTAAAACAATTCCAAAAATTCTTTCTTTTGGAATCAATAGGATGGAAGTCTTATAAAATGGCTTCTATACTGATGGTCAGAGAGGCAAAGGCTATGCTATTTTATGTCATTTGTATGACTCCTGTCATTTATGGACTTCCAACAGCCAAACTTAACCCAATGAATCAATAGAAAAGATAATAACCCTATAAAGGGTCCAGCAGCCAGAGAGTGAAATATCAGACAAAGCAAACAAAATACATGTATGGTAAATAAGATCAAAAGTAGGGCAGCTAATAATTAACGGTCACTAGAATGATCTTTTCTATCTGTTATGGACTCTGAAATTATAAAATGTGATTATTGTGGGGCAGTCCAGGAGGGCACCATAAAAAGACCCAGTACTCACCTCCCCCCACAGACACATCAGATCTATAGTTAAATATGGAGACATTCCCACTGAAAAAGAATGGAAAACTAGCTGAACAGCTCCCTCTACAAGGGATAAAAGAATCACACCAAGATGGGTAAGGGAGGCAGAAACGCTTCTTGCCAAAAGCTCTGCCTCCAGTGCCATGGCACACACAGCAGGGAGGGATTTCATGGGCCCAGTGAGGACAGTGTGCCCCACATCAGGTAAACCTACTCTTGTTTTCTGCACCAAAGAGGTGTGACCCCCAAAATTTCTGGTTTTGGACACCAGTAGAACATATATCCAGGGCTCTGGCTTCCTGTCAGCCTGAAACTAGGTGCTGACTGAGACCACCCCCTTTGGAAAACTGACGGTCTTGGCACACTCCCAACAACTGGGACCTATTAAGAAAGAATCAGGCTACTTAGACTACTACAAAGTTTCAAGAGACAACTAAGAGTCAGGGCAAGGTTGAAAGATCAGGTTCATCTCCTACACAAGGCTACTCCCTCGTGATTGGAGAAGGTAGCTGTATTGCATAACACATAGAAATAAACACAGAGTCAAGCAAAATGAGGAAACAGAGGAATGTGTTCCAAATAAAAGAACAAGACAAACTCTCAGAAAAAGACCTTAAAAATAGAGATAAATCATCTCTCTGATAAAGAGTTCAAAGTAATGGTCATAAAGATGTGCATTAAACTCGGGAAAATAACGGAGGAACAACACAATGAGAACTTCAACAAAGACAGGAAATATACAAAAGTGCCAAAGAGAAACCACAGCACTGAATAATAGAATAACTGAACTAAAAAATACACTAGAGGAGTTCAACAAAAGACTGAATGAAGCAGAACAGTTCTGTGACCTGGAAGATAGAACAGTGGAACTCACCCAGACAGTGGCAAAAAGAAAAAAAAAATTAATTGAAGATAGTTTAAGAGATCTATAAGCAATATCAAGCAGAAAAACATTTGCATTATGTGTGTACCAGCAAAAAAGCGGGAAAGAAAGGGTCAGAAAACTTATTGGAAAAAATAATGACTGAACTCTTCCTTAAGCTGAGGAAGGATCTAGACATCCAATTCTCAGGAAACCCAAAGAATTTGAAATAAGCTGGACCCAAAGAGATCCCCAAAACACATGATAATTAAAGCACTAAAAGTTAAAGACAAAGAGAGAATTTTGAAATCAGCAGAAGAAAAACAACTTGTTACACACACAAGACTACCAACTGATTTTTTCAACAGAAAGTTTGCAGGCCAGCAGGGAATAAAAATGTAGAGTTTTTAAAATGCATGCAAATTTAAGCTGTTATCAATTTAAAATAGATCATATTGTATATATATAGTCTGTTATATGTGAACTTCATTAAAACCACAAAGCATAAGCAGTAGATACACCAAAGATAAGAAAGAAATCTGGACATAACACTAAAAGAAGTAATCAATTCACAAGAGAAGAGAACAAGATAAAACGAAGAGGAAAGAGAAACTATAAAACAACCAGAAAACAATCAACAAAATAACAACAAGTACATACCTACAAAAATTACTTTAAACATAAATGGACAAAATTATTCAATAAAAAGACAGAGTGGCTATAAGGATTATGCAAAACTCATCTTGATGTTGTCTACAAGAGACTTACTACAGACTTAAGAACACCCACAGACTAAAAGTCAAGGGACAGAAAAGGATGTTCCATGCAAATAGAAATGAAAAGAAAGCTGGTGTAGCTACACATATCAGACAAAATAGGCTTTCAAACAAAGACTATAATAAAAATCAAAGAAGGACATTACATAATGATAAAGTGGTCAGTCCAACAAGAGGATATAACATTAGTAAATATTAATGCTCCCGATATAGGAGCACTTAAATATATAAAGCAAACATTTACAGACCTAAAGGCAGAAACTTATAGCAATACAATAATAGTAGGGACCTTTAATAGTCCACTTACATCAATGGATAGATCATTCATAAACAAAGTCAGTAAGGAAACAGTGGCTTTGAATGACACATTAGACAAAATGGATGTAATAGCTATATACAGAACATTACATTCAAAATTAGCAGAATACTCATCTTTTCAAGTGCACACAGAACATTCTCTAGGATAGATCACATAGACCACAAGACAACTCAGTAAATTTAGGGAGATTGAAATCATACCAAGCATCTTTTGTGATCATAACAGTATGAAACTGGAAATCAATTACAGGAAAAAAACTGAAAAAAACACAAACACATGGAAGCTAAACGGCAAGGTACTAAACAACCAATGGATCAATGAAGAAATTAAAGAGGGACTAAATAAAATAGTTCAAAGAGAGCAGTTATAGCATTACAGATCTACTTCAAGAAACAAGAAAAATCTCAAACAACCTATCCCTACACCTCAGGTAACTAGAAAAAGAAGAGCAAAGCCCAAATATAGTGGGAGTAAGGAAATAATAAAGGCCAGGGCAGAAATAAACGAAATATAGGGGAAAAAAGTACAAAGAATCAATGAAACTAAAAGCAGGTTCTCTCAAAAGATAAACAAAATTGGTCAACTTTTGGCTAGACTCAACAAGAAAGAAAGGGAGAGGATTAAAACAATAACATAAATGAAAGGTAAGTTACAACGGACACCACAGAAAATAAATCTAGAAAACTATAAGAGATCACTATGAAAACTTATATGCCAACAAATTGGACAACCTAGAATAAAGGGATAAATTCTTAGAAATATGTAATCTCCCAAGATTGAACCAAGAAGAAATAGAAAATCTGAACAATCCAATTATTAGTAACAAATTTGAAGAAGAAGAAGAAAAAAAAAACCCAACAAATAAAATACCAGAACAAGAGGGCTTCACAGGAGAATTCTACTAAACATTTAAAGAAGTGTCAATACCAATCCTTAAAATATTCCAAAACAGTGAAGAGGAAAGAAAGCTTCCAAATTCATTCTGCAAGGCCAGCACCACTTTGATACCAAAACCAGACAAAAACACTACAAAAAAAAAGAAAATTACAGACCAAAATCCCTGATGAACATAGATGAAAAATCCTCAAAAAAGTATTAGCAAACTGATTTCAAAAATACATTTAAAAAATCATTCAATATAATCAAGTGGAATTTATTCCAGGGAGGCAAAAATAGTTCAATATCTACAAATCAGTCAATGTGATGATAAATAAAAAGAAGGTCATCTCAAGAGATGTTGAAAAAACATTTGACAAAATTCAACCTCCATTCATGATAAAAACTCCACAAAATACATATAGAGGGAACATACATCAATGTAATAAAGACCATATATGACAAACCCACAGCTAATGTCATACTCAATGGTGAAAAGCTGAAATCTCTATTCTTGTTTTTTAAATATTTTATTAAGGTATTATTGATATACACTCTTATGAAGGTTTCACATGAAAAAACAATGTGGTTACTACTTTTACCCATATTATTAAATCCACACCCATACCCCAATCCAGTCACTGTCCATCAGTGTAGTAAGATGCCACAGATTCACTGTTTGCCTTCTCTATGCTACACTGTTTCCCCCATGACCCCCCACACCATGTGTACTAAACTTAATACCCTTAAATCCCCTTCTCCCTCCCTCTATTCCCACCTTCCACACCCCTCCCTTTGGTAACCACTAGTCCCTTCTTGGAGTCTGTGAGTCTGCTGCTATATTGT
Organism: Phataginus tricuspis; assembly: GCA_029783875.1. Classification (NCBI taxonomy): domain Eukaryota; kingdom Metazoa; phylum Chordata; class Mammalia; order Pholidota; family Manidae; genus Phataginus; species Phataginus tricuspis. The sequence goes on along the minus strand of JAQQAC010013566.1, from coordinate 2,758,131 downwards.
TCCGTCAATTTTGCTGCATTGTTATACTCCAAAAATGAGGGAAATCATTTGGCACTTATCTCTCTCCACCTGGCTTATTTCACTGAGCATAATATACTCCAGCTCCATCCATGTTGTTGCAAATAGCAGGATTTGTTTCTTTTTTATGTTTGAATAATATTCCACTGTGTATATGTAACACATCTTCTTTCTGCATTCATCTACTATGGACACTTAGGCTGCTTCCACTACTTGGCTATTGTAAATAGTGCTGCAGTAAACATAGGGGTGCATATGTCTTTTTGAATCTGAGAGGTTGTATTCTTTGGGTAAATTCCAAGGCGTGGAATTCCCAGGTCAAGTGGTATTTATATTTTTAGTTTTTTTGAGGAAACTCCATATTGCTTTCCATAGTGGTTGAACTAACTTACATTCCCACCAGCAGTGTAGGAGGGTTCCCCTTTCTCCGCATCCTCTCCAGCATTTGTTGTTCTTAGTCTTTGGATGGTGGCCATCCTTACTGGTATGAGGTGATATCTCATTGTGACTTTAATTTGCATTTCCCTGATTACTGATATGGAGCATCTTTTCATGTGTCTGTTGGTCATCTGAATTTCTTCCTTGGAGAATTGTCTCTTCATATTCTCTGCCCATTTTTAATAGGGTTATTTGCTTTTTGGGTGTTGAGGTGTTTGAGTTCTTCATATATTTTGGGTGTTAACCCCTTGTTGGATATGTCATTTACAAATATATTCTTCCATACTGTAGGATGCCTTTTTGTTCTGTTGTGGTGTCCTTTGCCATACACAAACTTTTCAGTTTGATATAGTCCCATGTGTTCATTATTGCTTTTGTTTCCCTTGCTAGAGGAGATGTGTTGAGGAAGAAGTTGCTCATGCTTATATTCAGGAGATTTTTGCCAATGCTGTCTTCTAAGAGTTTTATGGTTTCATGACTTATATTCAGGTCTTTGATCCATTTTGAGTTTACTTTTATGTATGGGGTTAAACACTAATCCAGTTTCATTCTCTTGCAGGAAGCTGTCCAATTTTGCCAGCACAAGTTGTTGAAGAGCCTGTCATTTCCCCATTGAATGTCCATGGATCCTTATTGTATATTAATTGACCACATACGCTTGGGTTTATATCAGGGCTCTCTAGTCTGTTCCATCAGTCTATGGTTCTGTTATTGTGCCAGTATCAAGTTGTCTTGATTGTCTTGATTGCTGTGGCTATGTAGAACTTGAAGTTGGGGAGCATAATCTTCCCAGCTTTATTCTTCCTTCTCAGGATTCCTTTGGCTATTTGGGGTCTTTTGTGGTTCCACATGAATTTTAGAATGATTTGCTATAGTTCATTGAAGAATGCTGTTATTATTTTGATAGGAATTGCATTAAATCTGTAGATTGCTTTAGAAAGGATGGCCATTTTGACAATATTAATTCTTCCTATCCATGAGCATGGGATGTGTTCCCATTTATTGGTATCTTCTTTAATTTCTCTCATGAATGTCTTGTAGTTTTCATAGTATAGGTCTTTCACTTCCTTGGGTAGGTTTATTCCTAGGTATTTTATTCTTTTTGATGCAAATATGAAAGGAATTGTTTTCTTGATATTTCTTTCTGCTATTTCACTGTTAGTATACAGGTATACCACAGATTTCTGCTTATTAATTTTGTATCCTGCAACTTTGTTGAATTCAGATATTAGATCTAGTAGTTTTGGAGTGGATTCTTTAGGGTTTTTTATGTACAATATCATGTCACTGCAAACAGGGACAGTTTAATTTCTTCCTTCCCAATCTGGATACCTTTTATTTTCCTGTGTTGTCTGATTGCTGTGACTAGGACCTCCAGTACTATGTTGAATAGAAGTGGGGAGAGTGGGCATCCTTGTCTTGTTCCCAATCTTAAAGGAAAAGCTTTCAGCTTCTGGCTGTTAAGTATAATGTTGGCTGTGGGTTTGTCATATATGGCCTTTATTGTGTTGAGGTATTGCCCTCTATACCCATTATGTTGAGAGTTTTTATCATGAATAGGTGTTTAATTTTGTCAATGGTTTTTCAACATCTATGGAGATGATAATGTGGTTTTTGTCCTTTTTTTGTTGATGTGGTAGATGATGTTGACGGATTTTCAAAGGTTGTACCATCCTTGCATCCCTGGAATAAATCCTGCTTGATCATGATGGATGGTCTTTTTGATGTATTTTTGAATTCGGTTTGCTAAAATTTAGTTGAGTATTTTTGCATCTATGTTCATTAGGGATATTGGTCTGTAATTTTCTTTTTTTGTGGTATCTTTGCCTGGTTTTGTTATTAGAGTGATGCTGGTCTCATAGAATGAGTTTGGAAGTATTCCCTCTTCTTCTACTTCTGGAAAACTTTAATGAGGTTGGGTATTAGGTCTTCACTAAATGTTTGATAAAATTCATTGGTACAGCCATCTAGTCCAGGGTTTTGTTCTTAGGTAGTTTTTTGATTACCTGTTCAATTTCATTGCTGTTAATTGGTCGGTTCACATTTTCTGTTTCTTTCGGGATCAGCCTTGGAAGGTTGTATTTTTCCAAAAAGCTGTCCATTTCTTCTAGGTTATCCAGTTTGTTACCATATTACTTTTCATAGTATTCTGTGAAAATTATTTGTATCTCTGTGATGCCCATAGTGATTTTTCCTTTCTCAATTCTGATTCTGTTTATGTGTGTAGAATCTTTTTTTCTTGATAAGTCTTGCTAGAGTTTTATCTATTTTGTTTATTTCTAAAGGAACCAGCTCCTGCTTTCATTCATTCTTTCTATTGTTTTATTCTTCTCAATTTTATTTATTTCTGTTCTAATCTTTATTATGCCCACCTTGTACTGACTTTGGGCCTCATTTGTCCTTTTGCTAGTTTCATTAATTGTGAGTTTAGATTGTTCATATGGGATTGTTCTTCTTTCCTGAGGGAGGCCTGTATTGCAGTAAAATTTCCTCTTAGCATGGCCTTCACTGCATCCCATAGATTTTGCAGTGTTGAATTAGTGTTTTTATTTGTCTCCATGTATTGCTTGATCTCTGTTTTTATTTGGTCATTGGTCCATTGGTTATTTAGGAGCATGTTGTGAAGCCTCCATGTGTTTGTGGGATTTTTCATTTTCTTTGCGTAACTTATTTCTAGTTTCGGACTTTTGTGGTCTGAGAAACTGGTTGGTAGAATTTAAATCTTTTTGAATTTACTGAGGCTCTTTTTGTGGCCTAGGATATCATCTATTCTTGAAAAATGTTCCATGTGCACTTGAGAAGAATGTGTATTCTGCTGCTTTTGGGTTGTAGAGTTCTGTAAATGTCTGTTAGATCCATCTGTTCCAATGTGTTGTTCAGTGCTTCTGTCTACTTATTTTCTGTCTGGTTGATCTGTTCTTTGGAGTGAGTGGAGTGTTGAAGTCTCCTAGAGTGAATGCATTACATTCTATTTCCCCTTTTAATTCTGTTATTATTTGTTTCACATATGTAGGTGCTCCTGTGTTTGGTGCATAGATATTTATAATGGTTATATCTTCTTGTTTGATTGACCCCTTTATCATTATGTAATGTCCTTCTTTGTCTCTTGTGACTTTCTTTGTTTTGAAGTCTATTTTGTCTGATACAAGTACTGCAACCCCTACTTTTTTATCCCTGTTAGTTGCATGAAATATCTTTTTCCATCCTTTCACTTTTAGTCTGTGTATGTCTTTGGGTTTAAAGTGAGTCTCTTGTAGGCAGCACATAGATGGATCTTGGTTTTTATCCATTCAGTGACTCGATGTGTTCTGATTGGTTCATTAAGACCATTTACATTTAGGGTGATTATCAATAGATATGTACTTATTAGCATTACAGGCTTTAGATTCGTGGTTACCAAAGGTTCAAGGTTAACTTCCTTACTATCTAAGAGTCTAACTTAGCTCACTTACTATGCTATTACAAACACAATCTAAAGGTTCTTTTTTTCTCCTCTTTTTTCTTCCTCCTCCATTCTTTATATATTAGGTATCATATTCTGTACTCTTTGTCTATCCCTTGATTGACTTTAGGTATAGTTGATTTAATTTTGCATTTGCTTAGTTAGTAACTGTTCTACCTTCTTTACTGTGGTTTTACTACCTCTGGTGACAGCTATTAAGCCTTAGGAACACTTCCATCTATAGCAGTCCCTCCAAAATACACTGTAGAGATGGTTTGTGGGAGGTAAATTCTCTCATCTTTTGCTTAACTGAAAATTGTTTAATCCCTCCTTCAAATTTAAATGATAACCTTGCCGGATAAAGTTTTCTTGGTTCGAGGCCCTTCTGCTTCATTGCATTAAATACATCATGCCACTCCCTTCTGCCCTGTAAGGTTTCTGCAGAGAAGTCTGATGATAGCCTGATTGGCTTTTCTTTGTATGTGATCTTATTTCTTTCTCTGGCTGTTTTTAATAGTCTGTTCTTATCCTTCATCTTTGCCATTTTAATTGTTATATGTCTTGGTGTTGTCTTCCTTCGGTCCCTTGTGTTGGGAGATCTGTGCCTCTCCATGGCCTGAGAGACTATCTCTTCCCCCAGACTTTGGAAGTTTTCAGCAATTACCTCCTCAAAGACACTTTCTATCCCTTTTTCTCTCTCTTCTTCTGGTACCCCTATAATGTGAATATTGTTCTGTTTGGATTGGTCACACAGTTCTCTCAATATTCTTTCATTCTTAGAGATCCTTTTTTGTCTCTGTGCCTCAGCTTTTTTGTCTTCCTCTTCTCTAATTTCTATTTCATTTATCATCTCCTCCGCCATATCTAATCTTCTTTTAAAACATTCAATTTTATGTTTCATTTCTGATACTGTGTTCCGTAATGATTGGATCTCCGATCAGAATTCATCCCTGAGTTCTTGAATATTTTTCTGCACCTCCATGAGCATATTAATGATTTTTATTTTGAAATCCTTTTCAGGTTGATTCCTGAGGTCTATTTCATTTTAATTTTTCTCAGGGGTTGTATTCATAATTTTACTCTGTACCAGGTTCCTTCGGTGTTTCATATTTGTATATGGTGTCCTCTAGTGCCCAGAAGCTCTACTCTCTGTAGCTGCTCAGCTCCTGAAGCAATGTTGGGGTCCCAGGGGAGGGGTATTTATTGGTGCCTGGGGGGAGGAAAGAGCTGTTTCCTGCTTCCCAGCTGTTATGCCTGTCTCCACTGCCAGAACCAGTGGGCCGAGCACACAGGTATAAGCCGCTGTGCCTTGCGTTTGTAGTTGCTGTAGATGGGGCATCCCTCTGGTTGGCCTAATGCCAGGGTAGGGTTTGCCAGTTTGTGAGCCAGGTGGGGCTGGCCAGGAGAAAGTCTCAGTAGGCTGTGTATCATGGAGGGAGTCCTTGGTGCTCTGTAGCCAGCCAGGGAGCTGGAGCTTCTGAACATTGTGAAAGTTCTCAACCTGCTGGGCAGAGTGCATCTGGACAATTTTGTCTACCTGTCCTTTCTCCTGAGCAGTAAGCTCTGTGCAATCCTTGCCCTTTTAGCAGCCCTCTTGCTGTTAGGAAGTCTCAGACTGCCCACGTTTCTTTTGTCCCAGAGCAGCGGATAGGATCCCTGCTTTCCACAAGCAGCTGGAATCTGTCTCTCTAGGAATTCTGCCTGTCTTAGCTTTACAACCCCCTTATCATGAGAGTACCATGGAAACACCATGAAATGTGGGTTTGTGCTCCCAGATCATATCTCTGGAGTTAGGTATTCAGCAGTCCCAGGCCTCCACTCCCTCCCTGCTCTGTTTGTCTTCCTCCCACTGTTGAGCTGGGGTGTGGGAAAGGCTTGGGTCCTGCCGGGCCATGGCTTTGGTATGTTACCCTGTTCCGTGAGGTATATTCTTTTCTCCAGGTGTATGCAGTTTGGCACAGTGCTCTTTTTGTTGCTCTTTCAGGATTAGTTGTATTAATTATATTTTCGTATTATATGCGATTTTAGGAGGAAACCTTTCTCTCACCTCTCACGCCACCATCTTTAATCCACTCTGAAATCTCTGTTCTAAAATAAGAAACAACACAAGGTCAACCATACTCACCACTTTTATTCAACACAGTAGTGGAAGTCCTAGTCATAGCAATCAGGCAGGAAAAAGAAATAGAAGACATCTAAATTGGAAGGAAAAATTAAAACTGTCACTATGTGCAGATGACAATATTATATGTAGAAAAACCCTAAAGACTCTATTCAAAAACTATTATAACTAATAAACTAATTCAGTAAATTCCAGGATACTGAATCAGCATACAGAAATCTGTTACATTTCTATCATGAATAATGAACTATTAGAAACAGAAAGTAGGAAAGCATTCCCACTTACAATTACATCAAAAAGACATAGCCTATCTAGGAATAAATTTAACCAAGGAGGTGAAAGACATGTGCACTGGAAACTATAAGACACTGATGAGAGAAACTAAAGAAGATACAAATAAATGAAATAATATCTCATGCTCTTGGACTGAAAGAATTAATATTGGTAAAATGCCCATACTGCCCAAAGCAATCTACAGATTCAGTGACATCTCTATCAAAATTTCAAAGGCATTTTTCACAGAACTAGAACAAAAAAACATGAAATTCATATGGAACTGCAAAAGACCTCAAACAGCTAAAACAATCCTAACAACAAAGTTGGAAGTATAACACTCCCTGATTTCGAACTATACTACAAAGCTATAGTAATAAAAAAACAGTATGATATTGGCATAAAAATAGACACACAGATGAGTGGAACAGAGAGTCAAGAAATGAACTCACACATAAATAGTCAACTAATTTATGACAAAGGAGCCAAGAATATACAATGGAAAAAGACCAGTCTCTTCAATGAATGGCATTAGGAAAACTGGGCAGCCACATCCAAAAGAATGAAATTAGACCACTGTCTTACACCATACTCAGAAATGAACTAAAAGTGGATTAAAGACTTAAATATGGTATGACATGAAACCATATAAGTCCTAGAAGAAAACAGGCTGTAATGACATTGGTTTTGGCATTAAATTTTTGGAGGAAAACCAGTGGGACTACATCAAATTAAAAAAATTCTGTACAACAAAGGAAACCATCCAACAAATGGAAAAGCAAATCTACTGAATGCAAGAAAATATTTGCAAATCATATATCCAATTAGAGGTAAATATCCAAAGTATATAAAGTACACAACTCAACAGCAAAACAATAAATCTGATTAGAAAATAGGCAGAGATATGAATAGACATTTTTCCAAAGAAGACATACAGGACAACAGGCGCGTGAAAAGACGTTCAACATCACTGATTATCAGGGAAATGTAAATCAAAACCAATGAGATACCACCTCACATGTCAGAATGGTTATTATCAAAATAACAAAGAATAAGTAGTGGAGAGGATGTGCAGAAGAGAGAATCCTTATATACTGTTGGTGGAAATGTAAATTCATACAGTTACTGCAGAAAATACTATGGAGTTTCCTCAAAAAATTAAAAACAGATATACCACATGATCCAGCTGTTTCACTTCTGAGTAGCCATCCAGCAGTGGAAAACAAAAACACTAATTTGGGAAGATATATGCACACCTCTGTTCATTGCAGCATATTTACAATGGCCAAGATATGGAAACAACCTAAATGTCCATTGATGATGAGTGAATTAAATAGATCTAGTACACATATACAATGGAATAGTACTCAGAATTTAAAAAGACTGAAATCTTGCCATATGTGACAACATAGATGATTCTTGAGGGTTTTATGCTAAGTGAAGTAAGTCAGACAGAGTAAGACAAGTACCATATTATTTCAATTATATGTGGAATTTAAAAAATAAACAAATGACAAACAAAAACTCATACAAAGAGCAGACTGGTTGTTAATGAAGGAAAGGGAAAGGCAAAAAGGGTGAAGGGGTCATCTGCCAGGTGATGGACGGCAATTAGACTCCCTGTGCTGATCATTTTCTAGTATATACACATATTGAATTACTATGTCATATACCCAGAATTAATGTAATTTTATATGCCAATTTTATATAAAAAAACTGATTTATTTTATATTTCTCTTCACAAGTCTTCATTAGATAGCAGATGCCAGCTGAAAGAAACACATAAAAATTCGTGTCAGTCTTTAATATCTTCTCATAAATTAGATTTTAGATAGCTAGCTCTCTTACCGAAAGGCAGAGATAAAAGCCCAATAAAATGGAACTCATATTAAGTGAGTTGTAAGGCTAGGGAAATGCAAGTCCCAGAATAATTCTGAAGAAGACTATATTAACCTAGAGCAAGGTTAAGCACACTTTTTCTATAAATAACCAGATAATAATAAATATTTCAGGAGTTGCTGATCTTCTGGTCTGTACTGCAGCTGTTCATTACCGATACTGCAGTACTAAAGTGGCCATAGACATTAAATAAGGGAATAGGTGGTGGATCTGTTCCAATTAAGTTTTATTTACAAACCAGCCAGTGGGCCATAGTTTACCAGCTCCTGAACTAGACGTCTAAAATGTGTGGCTTCCTTTCATTCATGACTCAGAATAATGAAGGAAGTGATATCTCAGGAAAATAGGAAAATACAGAATATAAACAATTTCCAAGGTTTGCTAATATTGCCAAAGGCTAGTTGTGCTATCAAACTTTGATGGAACATTAAATCTTACTTTATCCTTGTTTATTCTTCAATCAGAATTCTGTTTAACAGACTTGTCACTTTACAAAGGGTGATTACAACGAACAGTTCCTGTCCACTTGGCAGAACACGCTGGTTGACAGCAATACAGAGTAGTGGCTCAGAGTGTGGGTCTGAAGCCAGATTTCTAACATTTGAATGCTACTCTGTCATTTGTCACATGTGTAACCTTGGACTTGTCACTTAATATCCATTTCCTCATCTTTAATATTCTGGGTGGAGACAGAACCTACTTCACAGGGTTTCTATGAAAGATGCACTAGAGGTGGGCAAAACTCTTAGAATAATGTCTGAAATATATTAATTGCTATCTCAAAGGTTAGGTGTTATTCTGATTCCTTATGGGTCAAAAGAGAGGAATGCTTTTCCCTCTCTCTGCACCTGAGTTTCAGAAATAATTAAACAAATACGTTAGCTGATGACACATCTTACTATATGTCCAACTGTAGGGAAGGGAACTCTGAGAACACAGTGACCTGAATAGGGCTTCTTTCTTGCATTCTCAGCTCTAACCTGCTTGCTTCTTCTGGGCTACAGGCCGGTGAGTATGGGGAGCTCGGTGTGAGTGCACAGCTGGGTTTCATGGGAAGGGTGACAGAGACAGGTAAGTAGAGTTTTTTCATTCCTGGCCTGGGCCACCCTCTCAGACCATGACCAGGAGCCCCTGGGTAAGAACCAGAGAGCAGGAAGGGGTGAATCCTGATAAAAGTTTGGCCTTCAGAAATCCATGGATACTTTAGGGTGTGAGTATGACTGATACTTTTTTTTGCCAAAAGGGAACGAAAGAGTCAAATAGATGGACTGAGTCCTCCCTTTCCCTGGGCTAGAGAGACAAGGATGGAAGCGGGCTTCCTCCAGACGCAAACCGTCTACATTGTCAGGCTAAGGGAAATAGACTATGCCATTTTCCATTGCTTGTGTGACTGCTGTCACTTAGGGTCTTCTATCAGATAGACTTGACCCCAACAGAAAAGATATGTCAGCTTGTATAAATGGGGCGCAGAAACCACAGAGAGTATTATCAAACAAAAGAAATAAAGTCATACCCAGGAAGCCAGAGCTGCTCTAAAGACAGATAATTTGAATGAAAACAGTAAGAGCACTTAAGGAGATTCAGCATAAAAGAGACATTTTGGAAATTTAAAATAAAACAATTTTCCAACTAAATAATTTAGTAGACAGTTGGAAGATTATGATCACTCTTGAGACCTGAATAAGTGATTCAGAAGATTAAATTCAAATCTTCTTTCAAAGCACTGTGCAAAAATATAAAGAGGTAGAAATCATGATGGAAAAGGTAAGCGACAAGGATATTAAATACAGAAAGCACAGTAACTGAGTAATAAGATTTCTAGGAAGATAAAAGGGAATAGATGGAGAAGAAAAAAATAAAATTTTTTTCTTGAGATGAAGAACAAAGAAAACAGATTGCAAGTTCTCAGACCCAATTTCAGTCTGAACTGGTAGATTTAACATGGATGGTTAAATGCCTGCACACTAAGAGTAAGAAAGAATTGTAAAGTTCCAGACCAAAAACGTTACCTATAAAGGAAAAATAAACCATATTTTCTCATCTAGAAAGTAGCAAAATAATATCTACCACTATCTCAAAGAAAATCAGGCTGAAGAGATATGTACCCACCCAAGCCACCTTCATCTGTTCAGGCAAAAATATATATCTAAAGATACACAATATTTCACATAGTGATAGCCATGAAATCAAGTATAAGAGGATAAAATGTTTGGAGAATGTTAAAATAAGCGCACAAAAGTCCTCCTAAAACAGGAAAGACATACTGTAAAGGGAATTTTAATAATCCAAAACCAAAAGATTACATGAGCGATTAGTAGAGCATTCTGTGGGAAATTCAATGGTGCATCTTTACAGATAAAAATACATTATCTTGTTGCCAAATAATAGTACTTAAATATACTTCTGATTATGTAATAAGAAAAATAATTATAATCATTTATGAAATTGAGCAATATGATTAAATTTCCAAATTAACAAGGAGAGAAAATGAAATAAAATGTTGTCACACTTAGGAAAAAAAAAGGAAAACTAAAAAATATAAAAATAAAACTAATCACCAGTAAGTTGGGAGAAAAATAAATATATCAATCATTGTATTAAACATGACATTGAGAAACAATATGTTGTTTAAAGAGACCACTAAAAGTAGAACCAGAAGGGTACTCTTTTCAAGAAACTCAAAACTAAGTACTAGAGAGGTTGAAAATAAAGTAATGGTCCAAAAGAATCAGGCAAATGAACATTTAAAAAGGAAGGGGTGTGTCAATATTAATATAAGATCAGGTACAATGTAAGCTGAAAAAAAATGCTGAAAGAAGAAAAAGGAGAATGTTGCAGCCTAAAAAGGCAAAAATGTATGAAATTTCAATAGTCATAAGCTTATGTACACTAAAACACATAATGTGTGCTAAACACATAATGCGAATTGATTACAAATACAAAGGAAGCCCAATGAAAGCCATACTGGGTCCCTTGTTCTGACAATATAAACAAAACTAAAGATAGATAAAGGCAAATAGAATAATTCAATTAATTGACTTGATTTAATAGACCTACAGATAAAAAACATTTTGCCCATTTGTTTATTCAATATGTACCCAATTTTATTATGTCCCTGACAACAAAGAACCTTTAATAAAATTAAAATATAGATACATATCTGGACATATTCTTAAACATGCTCCAGATGGATTAGAAATAAATAATCTAAAAATTACTGTTTTAATAGCTAGGAATTTTAAAAATTTGTTCTTAAGATAATCCTTAGACCAGAACAGAAGTCAAAAATAGTACACAAACTATATAGAGAGGAATGAAAAAAAAACACAGCTGTTGAGAAAAAGCAAAAGCTGCACCTAGTAAAAACATGTGGCCTGCAATGTCTTTGATAATGAGGACAAGAGCAAGAAAGAAGTATTTGTTTTATTATCTTATTTAATAAATTAGAAAAAATGAAACAGCAAAGAGATAAATAATTATGAATGTCCATAAAGCTGACTTTAATTAAATAAGTGTAGCTCTGGGCTAAAGGGGATTCCAGCTCCAGACAAGTTCACTCTGGATTTTGTGAGACTGAAAAATGACAATGGAAAATTTTGGGGTAAAAAGAGGCTTATATCAAGCTTTATTCTCACAGTCAAGCACTGGAATCCTGCCCACCTCTGTCTCAGCCTCTTCTCCAAGTGCTGCCTCTACTCCAGACTCTGTACTTGACTCCAGCCTCTATTCTCCTCCTTTCCTGCTTCCCTCTGCCCTTAGCACTGGGCAGAACTCTTTATAGCAACAGCGGCAATAATGGCTTATGGCCAACAGGTATGTAAGCATGCACCTGCACAGCAGGCTAAGTTTTACATCATCGCACTTACACAGTGGGTAGATTAGGATCAGGGGAGGATCCTGGCCATGGTACTTCCATTTTCCCTACAATAGGAAAATAAATATTTAATAAAATAATAAAAATACATCAATAATATAAGCCTTTTACAAAAACAAAGACTGAGACAGAATAACATAATACAAGTTTAAGAATGCAACTATATGCCAAAAAAATTTGAGTCGAGAAAATGGTTGATTTTCTAATAAACTATAAATAGTAAAAATTGGCACAAAAAAGAACCAGGAAACTAGAAGCCATCTAGTATCATGAAAAATTTATTGAAATGGTCACAAGAAACAGGTGGGTTAACAGTCAAGCTTTATCTAATCTTTAAAGACTGAATAATTCCAGTATAGGTCCAGGAGTGAATGTCAGCATTGAGGTACTCCATGTTTTTGTCCCTCCCTCAACAACAAAAATTTGGCATTAATCCAAGGACAAAAATGCCTTTGTGGGTGCTGTGGGAAATAATACCATCTGCCAAGGGAGGCGCCCACCCACCCATTCATGGATAATAGGCAGACAGACCTCTGTCCCCGGTATGCTCTCCGCAGTGGCCTGTGAACAGGCTACAGACTCTCTGGCCATGGCCCCAGAGCCCCTGGAAAACACATATACACTTATCGACAGATGAAAGAAATTTCTAAAAATGTACTACCTGCCAAGCCTGTATCAGGAAGAAAGAGAAAATGTGAACAGACCAATAACAACAGGGAGATTGAGCAGGTAAACAAAAATCTCCCAACAAAGAAAATTCCAGTACCAGATAATTTCATTGGTGAATTCTACCATTCAAAGAAGTATTAACACCAATCCTCAAACTTTCTTAATTCTTTCCTAAATGACATTTTTAAATGTAATTAAAAAGTCAAGAAAGGTAAAAATTAAGTAAAAACAAAATATACTCTGCCTTATATCAAGTATTTAAAAATAGCCTTTACTCTTACAACAAAAAGTTTCAGTCTCCTGTTTGTTTCGGGGACATTCTTACCCCCAACACAAACCTCTGTACTCTATACACACTTCTGTACTATAAGAAAAATAGTGCAAAACCAATTTCAAGAGAAAACTGAGACTCTTTATATCATGAACTGTAGCAAATTGGAAAATATAAGCACCATTCCAATCATGTGGCCTCTTCTAAACCAGGAAACTTTTTCCCATAGGAATATTAGCATATTGTCCTCAGGCCTAATATTTCATGAGATATCAGAAATCCAGATTTTTTATGTACAAATTTCCAATTTAAAATATAGAATAGACCAATCAGATACCACTGTGGGCTGAATTCTATCCAAAGCCTAGCATTCCACTTCTGCTTTAGGCCTGACACTTGGATTGAAACTTGGGAATAGGGAGAAATTCTCCAAGGTTTACTACAGTTGATTAATTATCCTTTCAATATCCCCAAGTGCATTGACATTGCATACACTTTCCTTCTGTACACCGTGTTTCAGTGCTTTCTCCTAGTATGTTTCCTTATAACTTGGACTTTACACCAACTAGATATTTTTAGAGAACATGGTCAGTTTCTTTCCCTGTTTCTAACTGATTCACTTCCTTGGGTTTCTTTAGTTCAAATTATCTCAAAAAGTAATTTGATACATTTAGATTATTTTTCTGTATTTTGTTATACAACATATTTCATAGGCTAATCTATGAGCAAGCTGTCATTGGGTCATAAGAACACTTGAGTCCAATCACTTGATAGGTAGGGAGAGGGCACACAGAAAATGTGCCTAAACAGCACAAATTTTAGGAAGGGCAGCTTTTTGTTTTTTTTTTCCAAAAGTGATATTTGGGCACGTGTCAATACAAAATAGCTACCCAGATTTACAGGAATCACTTTTATTAGGAATTTTTAAGTTTTGATAGACTTGGACCATCAATCAGTATATATCTGGGTTATTAATTGAGCCCTTTTATAGTTCATTCATCTTGTGAGGGATGCATTCTGATCAATTCCTTAAGTGAGAGCCCAGGGGAATCTGCATTTACAGTCCCTGAAGAAGGATGATAGCAGAATCTAGATGACAAGTGGGGCTGTCCAGTGAAGAGTTTAGCAACATCCAACAACCTATTTCAAAGCTTATGAGATCTCTAAGCATGTGCTAGTCTTTGAAATGTGTTTGTAAAGAGTACTTTCAAAGAACATGTATTGGTTTCTATCATTAAAAAGTACCACAAACTGGATAGCTTAAAACGACAGAATTTTATCTTCTCACAGTTCTGGGAACTTCAAGTCCATCCAGAGAGCTCCCTCCAAAGACGTAAGGACCCCTCCTTACCTCTTTCAGCTTCCTGTACCTGCAGGAGTTCCTTAGCTTGTGATAATATAAGTACAGTACCTGCTTCTCTGTCCCATGGAAGTCTTCTCTCTGTGTCTTTTATCGACACTCTGTTGGAGTACGCACCCTAATGACCTATCTTAACTTTGTTACATCTGCAAAGACTCTAGTTCCAAATAAGGTCACATTCATAAGTATACCAGGAGTTAGGACTTCAGTATATCTTTGAGGGGACGCAATTCAACCCATAACATAAACAATAAGCTCATATTAATCCCAATCTGTATGTTGTATTTTGAAGATACTAATTAACGCTCCTTTCTATAAAGTAGTGGTATGCAACGTTGGCTGATCATTAGAATCACCTGGGAGCTTTTAAATATTCCAATTCTCAAACCTGCACCACAGAACAATTAAATCAACATCTCTGGAAGTGACCCAAGCATCAGTACAGCTGAAAGCTCTTAGGTGATTCTAATGTGTATCTAAGTTTGAAAACTATTGTAATAGACACAAAAGACAACTAAATATATATAAAAATCTGCTTTATTATTGAAGAACATAGTTTATTATTGAACACCCAGGAGGTCAAAATAATTTTCTATTTCTTTGCACATGAATTGAACTTAACTCCCCAGTCAGAGAACAGAGAGACAATTGCAGACGACTCCCGGCAGTGGCAGAGCTTGGTCCAGTGGGCCTCTAGTGTTTGGCCTGCCAGCAGTCAGGTCCTGTGAGTAAGAGAAGAAAGGTCAGGCCGGCATACGCAGTTTTCAATCTCCTCAAACAGGTCAGTCTCCCATGGAGAGTAATGAGAGGTAGAGAAAGTAATGAAAAGTTACTAATGCTTCCAAGCATCAGATACCATTTGTTTTCCTCTTCAAGAAACTTGAAAATAATTTCCGGTTATAATTGAAAAAGTACACTTAATTGGTTGTTTTCATTCCCCACAAAATCTTGCTGACCTAAAATCGAGTTTCTCCTCAATTCACCAATTTAACTTTTAATGGCTTTCTCTTTTCCTGTACCATGAAACCATCCTCTGACAATACTTCCTACACAACATGGAATATACTATTTATTTTCATAACATTTTAAATATGACTACTCATCCAAGGCAAATATATATCAACTGATTCTTTTATTTATTCATACATTCAGCACATGTTTCTCAAGTGAGCCAACAGTCATCTTCCTAGTCCCTGTCTTGGATTTTAGATTCTATTAGAAAAACAGAAAATAACAAGCAAGCAAATAAATATTTTAGGTAGTGATAAGTGCTTTGGAGAAAAACAAAACAGAGTGAAGAAGAGAGTGAGTGTAACAGGGCCCAGGGGAGCATGGGCTAAGTACAATCTCTTGGCACTCTACAGCCTGTCCTGTCCCTCTTACGTCCTCTAGTTATACTGGGATTGAAGAACAGAGAATACACTTGGAAGACTCCCTTTCAGCTAGCTCACTAGTTGTCACCTGTCCTACCAAGAAAATGTCCTTGCATAAGATGTGGACAGTTCAGGGAGGGAGAGGCTATTTTCCTGTACTGATAGCAATTATCCGGCTGACTGCAGCAAAGGTGAGCATGCGCATTGCTGGACACCGGCGTCTGCTAATACCTGCCTCATGAGGGAACAGGCTGCTGTAGCAGAAGCCGTTTCCTGAGCTCTCACAGCGGCGTGGCCCAAAGCCAGGGCTCCGCTGGTGATACTTTGATTGCATTTCCTTCTCACGATTTTGTAAGCTCCTAAGTTTTCGATTAAATTCCTTTCTGCCTGAGATACCTAGTTATTTTGTTTCTGCACTGAATCAGAGCAACTGCTTTAAAAGTGGTGGCCAGGAACGTCTCTCAGATGAGTTGCCTCTGAGTGAAGAAATACCTGAAATCAGGCGAAGATGAGAGAAAGAGAGCTCTAGGCAGACAGGATAAAAACTGCAAAAATGAGAGTTGAGTTCAATGTATTTGAGAGACAGCAAGAAGTCTACAACCGGGACAAAAATGAATAGGAAGAGGGTTAGCACATAATTCAGAAAGATGACAGAAGCAAGATCACTTCCAGCCTTGTAAAGTATGACAAGATGTAAGATTTCTTCTCAGAAGGCAAATTATTTGAATGTTGAAGGTGAGGGAGCGCATAAACCTGCTCCTGGGTGGAGAATAGAGTATAACGGAGAAATTATAAAAGCAGGAAGACCAGCTTGATGGCTGTTTCCATGTAAGAGAGAATAAAATCGCAGACTATGACGCTACGTTGGAAACGGGGAGAAGTGAAGGGATACAAGGTATATCTGGAAGGTAGTGCCAGTAGGAATTTTGACGTGTTGTACACGATTCTCCATGGAATTGGAATTGGGTGAACATACAACTTTTTACCAAATTCAGAACACCTAGAAAATCAATGAGGATTCTTAATATTTATGCCAGGGAGACAACCATAAACTGGAGCTGTCTCAGGCAAACTAGTTTCATAGGCACCCTAAGTATGAGGAAAAAAAGAATTCAAGAATATCACAAAAGCATTTAGCTTAAACCAATGCGTAGATGAGGTTGCCATTTTGAGAGGTGAAGAACTAGAAAAGAAGCAGGGGTGTGGCTTACATCAAGAACGCCACCAGGCCGGCCCCGTGGACTTGGGCAGTTGCACAAATACTGTAACCAGAAGGCTATCTCCAAACACACTTGGAGGGCTACTAAACCAAGGCTAAGCAATAGGCAGTTAAGGAAGAAAGCCAGAGCTGGGACATACATAAAAAATGAAATAAACTCACTTTTACAATTATCTGGCAATCATAGTGTAACTAGAAACCAGAGCAATTTGACTGTGAGTCTCAGAAGACAGAACAAGAGCTTCTCTCCTTGTATGAATTCAGAATTGATCTTACAGACTGATAGGCTGCTAAGCCTACAAGGGATAGTCAATTGTTCTTATTAGTGGGGTTAGGCAAGGATAACTGAGGAAATGAGCAGAGCTTAACACAGATATAAAAATGGGTATTGATACTGAAATGTTCTCCGCCATTAGACACACAAAGACACATACACACACATGTACTCACACATCCACATGCTGGAGAAGACTAAGAAGATGGGTTGGGAATACCAAATACATACTAGATACGACAGGCACTAAAGATTTCCTACCTAATTTCATTTGGGCAAATGTAGAAATAAGCTTCAATACTGTGATTTGAGGAATTTAAAATAATTGCTTTTTAAAAATTCCCTAAATTTATCATAAAATAAATCATTTGTATTTTTTCATCTTTTTCACTCTTGATATTTCTTGTCTCCTACCACTTTTACTCTTTTCCAGCTTGACGTCTTTTTTCTTTAAAAAAAAGCATGAAACTGGGTTATTTAAAAGTTAATGTCATCATTAATATTTTAAAAAGAATATGGAAACCATCATTTATACTTAATGCTTTTATTAGCCATTTTATAGAAGTCTGTTTTTAAATAAAATTTCAACATTTGAATATGAATAATCAGAAAAAATGGGTCATTATTTCAACTTAAAATACTTAAAAATATTCTTAAAAATAAATCTAAGTTTCTAGAGCAGTGACTTAAAGAATAATTTTAAAGAGAAAGTGTAAGTAATCTGTTTGGTCCTCCCCCACCCTGTGTAAAATAACAGCAAAAATCTTCTTTACTCCTGTCAAAACATCCCTACCTAGATATTTCTGTCATCAATTCTGTAATTTTATTATAATTAGTATATATTAATTAACTATGAATTAAGAGTCATCACGATGTTCAGAATAGGTCACATCATGTTTCTTTAAGTTCTTTAAGTCAATTTCAGAGTTGTGTTCATTTTTCCTGCCAAATTGGTAAGAAATTTGTGCCCAGTGTTTACTGGGATGTTGCTCTTTCCTTGATACCTTCACAAGTGAAGGTCACTGGGACTCCAGCCCACACTAGGCAAAACCCATGCCCTTCAGAGGGGGAGACTTTGGTGCTTCCCTACCACAAGGAACGTGTGTGTGTGCGTGTGTGTGTGTGTGTGTGTGTGTGTGTGTGAGTGTGTGTGTGTGTGGAGTGTGTGTGAGTGTGTGTGTGTGTGTGTGTGTGTGTGTGTGTGTGTGTGTGTGTGGAGTGTGTGTGGAGACCAAGAGCGCTGACACCTGGGAGTCAGCTTCCTTTTCATGATTCCAAACTCTGGGAGTGCCTGGCTCTGGGCCCTGACCCTTGCACTACCACCAGCTCCTCTCCTGCTACATAGCTCATAAATGAGCCAATTCACTTTGACATGCAAGTGAGTTTGACCAGTATTGGAACTCTTAGTAAAATGTTACTCAAGTCCAAATTCTAACTGTTTAGATGTGATTTTCTAAGCATCCACAATCAACAGGTAGCTGAATTTAAAATTATGCAACAGACTAGAATGTAACCCCCCAAATCCAGCGGGCTGGCACTAGCTTTCACCAAATGATGTTAGTGCATCTGGTGAGAAGAAGATTCTACAAGTCTCCCTGGTACTGTTTCCCCCTCTGAATGTGCAGGAGCCTGTTAGTACTCTTCAGATGATTCTCTACATTACACCTCCTGGTCACTTATACTAAGATAAACTGAAGAAAAGGGAAGAAATAATTGTCTGAGAAAAACAGCTTCTCATGTAATGGGACTACAGGGCCCGGGTATCAGCCAAACAAGTAGAAGCTTTCCACACTGTTAGTGACTATTGATTTTTACAATGTTAAAGACATCAGATATAAAATGACTCATGGTAGGAAATAGGTTTTATGTCCATTAAAAAGACATGATTTGAAGGTTGAACTGAATACACTATAAATTCCAACTGAAAATTCAATAATCTATGAAGGCTGTCTTTTGAATATTATAATATGCTGACAAAGCTTCTGTAGTTTTAGTGCCATAAAACAGTCATAAAATGCCATAAAATGGAGTAAATACAAAGGAAAAAAGAGAGATGGGAACAATATTTAGAAATGTCTCTTGTAGAATGAAAACATGCCTTGCCCTTTAACTTGGCTACAGTTTTCCTCAACTTTCCTAATTTCATCTAGACATGGGCAGATCTGAGGGACAAGAGAAGCCATGAATGGCAGAATTTTTTAATGATTTGCTAGACTATATGTTTAAATGAGGAGATTTTATCTTACCTTGCTCATTTCTATATCCATGACCCACCACATGCTAGCAAATAATAGACACTGTATTGTTAAATAAGTAAACTAATGAATTAATTAACAGAAAAGGACCAGGGATAGTTACAGATTATGAGCGTTTTTTCTTTTTTGCAGCATTTGAAAATTTTACCTCTCCTCTGACTACTTCTGCTAACACAGTTTATCTGCAGTTTACAGCAGGCAAGGTAGTGACCCTGCGTCCCAAACATCACTCCCAATTCCAAAGATGTAGTCCCAGTTTAGAGACAGCTTTGCTTCAGGCTTGAAGGATCAGCTCTGACGGCTATTGAAGCCTACAGCACAGCCTTCCTGCCGTCCCCAGCTGAAGACTGTCTCTGACTTAGCCCTAGAAACTGTCCCTAGATGTGTCTTTAGACTTGGGCATTTTAGGGCCACCATGTTTTTATTGATGGCATTTAAACCCAATCTCTTTAATTAATGAGTGTGTATATCATTAGAGTAGATAAAACAAGATTGTATTCAGTCTTTTCTGTAATGTTCGATTGTGACTTGAACTCAGTAAGTGTGACAATGACTCAGCCCAGTTTCCCTGTGATATTTTTTCTCCATTCAATTTAAGAAAACTAAACCTACTATGAAAGCATTAGCTTGCCTTCCTTGCACTCCTGGTTAGCAATCTGGCTATGCCTAGTTAGGCTTGCTACCTCCCCAGCCTTTGCAGCTGGCAGTCTGCGGGTGGTACACTTTATATGTACCCCAGCTTCCTACAGACAGCACAGCCCCCAGGCTGTGTTCTCCTGGGAAGGTCAGAATATTACTTTTTTGAAACAATATAAAATTTAAACTAACAAAACCTATCTTCCGAACAGCTGAGTCTTTTACATGTGTACATTTCATCAAGTTTTAGGACCAGAACTTGCATCTGGAAGCTGACCTTTCTTTGAAGCTCCCTCCTCTCTGTAAGGGCTTCTCCATCCACAGTGCCAGTGGTTTGATTACATTTTGTGGATATCTTTTCTTTCCCTTCTAATACCAAATAGTCTCAGACATGACTCGGTGAGAGTCAGCATACTCTGCTTTTATTAAAAAACTTAGGGCAGTGCATTAGTTTCCTTGGGCTGCTGCAACAAAGTACTGAAACCCGGGCAGCTTAAACCAACAGGAATTTATTGTCTTAGTTCTGGAGGCCAGAGTCTCAGAACAAGGTGTCTGCAGGGCGTGCTTTCTAAAGGCCCCGGAGGAGACTCCTTGCCGCCCTCCTTGGTGCCTGGTGTCTGCCTGCGACCCTTGGCGTCCCTCGGTGCGGAGCTGCATCAGTCCAGTCCCAGGACCGTTTCCTTCCTGTGCGTCTCCTCATCACCTCTCCTCTGTGCACGTCTGTCTCTAGGTACTATTTTCCCCCTTTTTAAGGTCATATTGGACTAGGGTCCACCCAATAACCTCATTTTAACTTGATCATCTCTGTACAGAACCTATTTCCAAATAAAGTCACATTCTGTGATATATGGGGGTTGGGACTTCAACATATATTTTCAGGCAGGGGGGACACAATTCAACCCATAACGCACAGGAAGGATGCAGAGTGGGCTGAGCCTAAAGAAAGATAATGACGGTTTGGACTTCTTTTTTTCACACTGCTGCAAACTTAACTAAGTATTAGTGGCAGGTGGAAGCAAGTGCCAGATTAGCTTGACTGAGGCATCAACTACAATCCCACCCCACTTAATGCACATACTGTGCGGTAGGAAAGGAAGGGAGCTCCCTGCCACTTACCTTCTACAGTGGCTCTCAAACTTTAACGTGCATCGGAATGGCCTGGACAGAACTGTGGGCCCCAGCTGCAGAGTTCCTGATTCAGTGTGTCTTGGGCGGAGCCAAGGATCAGGTTCCCAGCTTCCCAGGGACCACACTTTGAGAACCACTGCTGTAGTGCATTTTAGGTACACTAATTAACAAAGTCTTATCATACTTAACTAATTTATCTTTCAATTTCAGTAACTGTAATGGAACTTTCCTAGGCCACTTTCCACAGTACTTCCACCCTGATACACTCTGTAAGATTTCATCAGTCCCAATACAACCTTTCTCCAATAAAATATGAAGCCACATTGTCAGAAATGGATATATAAAAATCCCTCAATGAGCACATTTGTTTTTACTTCCTGCATTTCCTTCCTGTAATAACATTTTTGAGAAGTCAACCTTCCCTTGGCAATGTTAATAGGACTACTGCCTCCCACCCAGTCAGCACGCCAAGGTCAGTGATTCTGCTTCACACTGCAGACTAAGACTACCTCACAAGCGCCTCAAATTCAACCTGTCCAAACATAACCCTCCAACTTTTAGTCAGTTCCTCCCTGCCCTGGCTACTAATCTCCTAGTTACAGAACAGACACTGGGAAGTTGCCCCTGACTCTCCTGCTCATGTGTCCATTACAATCAGTCCTTTGCCAAGCCGCACTGTCCTATTCCTTCTGGTTCCGATCCACTCCTTCCATTTCTGCTGGCACCCCCGCTGCTCAGGCCCTCAGCTGCTCATCTAGGTCATCTCAAAGGTTTCCCTTCTCCTCTCCTCTCCTCTCCTCTCCTCTCCTCAGTCTCCCTCCCTCCAAGTCCATATCCATCTATACTCCTCCATCAGAGTTCTTCTGAAACACAACCCTAATCACTTAACTTCCTGCTGGAAACTTTCTGTGGTTCTTGAATTTAACACCCTCAGCCTGGCCTTCAGGGTTGCATGCATTCTAGCCTCTACCTGCCTTTCAGTCTTATCTCATCATATTTTTCATGACACCCTACACTCCAAACTCCCTGCTCTTCCTCCAACACACCCCAAGCTGCATTCCTTCTGTCCACCTTTTCTTTTGTCATGTGTTCTGGCAGGAATGACCTCCATCTGTCCAAATTACATCCTCCCACAACCTTCTCCAAGAAACTACCAATCACCCAAGACATGCTCTCCTAGTCCCCACAACTTTTTCACACTATTGTTAATGTATTTTCTTGAGTCACGCTTCTCTATTTATGTATTTGTGAAATTCATTATAATTGCAATTATTAGTACATATCATGTCCATCACTGTATTTCAATTTCATTTAACTTGCACATTGAGATCTCTTTGTCTTCATATCCCCAAACACCTAATATGATTTTTAACACAATAGCTAGAAAAGTGTTTTAGGAGGATTTTTGACCAAAAATCAGAGGTATACACTCATTCTAAAATGAGTGGTAAAAAAAAAAAAAAATACAAAAAACAAGTGGTAAAAAAAAAAAAAACTAATGAATTTGCTTTGTAAGCCATGTAAAATGTTGAGAACCCTGAAAGAGATTTTAGTAAAAGGGCTCTTTCAGCAACACATTACTTCCTACTCAAGGTGACAATAGGTGGCAATCATATAATTCCCTCCCTGGTTTCTCAGGCCTTTGATATGAGTTATCTCACTTAATAGTGACGTGTTTTAGAGCTCTAAGTAGAGTTTCAAGAATTGTCCCACAGGGGCAACCAAAAATTTTTTTTCCCATTATTAAGCATCGTAGAAAAACAACTGGTAACAGCTATTCTTTGAGTTCATCTTCCTCTCTTCTTTTGATCCAATATGGTTGACAGGGATGACATAATCGAAATCTTTCCTTTCTCATTTCTGGTCTTTGAGAGAATGCTTCTTCTATTCTATAAAAGGAAAAATTTCAGTTATGTCACCCCTCTCAACCATACTGGATAAATATAGTTATATAACAAATGATATAAAAATTAAGGAGTATATCATCTTTTCATGTTAACCTGTTATTTTAACATAAATAAATTATCTTGTAAATGAGCAAGACTTTCTTGATGTACGTGCTCTACAACTGGCAACTCTTTCAACCCTGTAAGTTCACAGATGCCAAAAGCACCATCATGTCGTCCATGTTCAAAGTACCCCTGGCAGGTGGGGAAAAGGCACTGATCTGAGTCATTTGGGGAATTAGTGGAGTCTCTGAGACGAAAGGTAAAATAACTGCATAATCACTGTACTCCAGTTAATAAAGTTGCTTCTCACAAAAGTATGAGCTAACCATTCCAATATCACTGCACATGTATTACATGTATACTGAGACCGAACAATTAAGTAAATGGATGGTGGATGATGGAATCCAGTTTCTCCTTTGGGAGTGGCAGTTTACTAAAAAGCAAGAGGAGGCTTCAGAGGTTTAGACATCAGTATGAGTTCACATTTAGCTTAACATATTTATAGACAGTTACATATGAAAATATTTGTAGATATGTGTATACATACAAGTTAGTATGCACACATACACCTCCCTGCTCTGTCAGCTCAGGTGTCCCAGAAGCAATGGCACGCTACAAGGAGTGAGCATGCCTAGAGCTTATATCTTGGCTTATAATACCCTTCTCCAATAAAAGGAACCGGGGCTCCTTAAAGAAATGCTGGTCTTAAATAGGGTAGGGAATATACGAGATGAGTCTCAAGAATCTTGTGGTCACAGAAAGTAAGAAAGTTCTCAAAAAAAAAAAGAAAAAAACAATGATGGCGGTATGACAAACAGACATAGGAGCTGAAACCGAAAGTATAAAATAGATCTACGTGAGCAAATATTGATATAAATGATTGAATGAATAAATAAATGGGGAAAAAGAGACACAGCTCCCATGCAAAGATCTCAGTTTATGTAGATACTCTATCCTTAGGGAGGAAGAGCATGACTCCCTACTCATAAAGTATGGCTTGCACATAGTGACTTTTTCCAAAACGTACAGTGTGGAAGAGGGAACAAAAAGAGTAACAAGTGTAGAAAAGTGACAAACACTATCTCATGATCAAAGTCACCAACTTGGGGAAAAAAAATGATCTTGATGTCTTTTCTGGGTTCCTCAGAAACTCTGTAGTTCAGAATTCCTGCTATTGATAGAGAGGGAATCCTAATGGATGTTGATGCCTACTGAAAAAAAATGGGCAACTCAATGAGAGAGTAAATAATTGTCAGTGCTGTCAAGACACACAGGAAGGATGACCTTGAGAGAAAGAGAAGCAGTCTGAGGAAAGCTGAAGAGGAATAAATCCTCTTTTATGTCATCAAAAGTCTTGACCTATATTACATTTTAGTCAGCAAACTCTTCGTCCTTAATTCCTCCCTCCTAGTAATTTCCTTTTCTCTTCCTTTCCTTTCCTTTTCTTTTCTGTGGACAATGAGGTTAATGTTAGCATTTTAGCTTGTCAGAAAAAAGAATTTTTTGTTGATTTTTAAATTAAAAGTACTGAACTGATGACTACCTAATAAGTAATAAAAATATACTAAAAGTATTAAGTCTTTTACATGCCCTCTGGAGATCCAGAACCAATTCAGGAATCTTTTCATCTCTGACATAAAACTTGGCTACTTCAGCTTCCAGAGAGTCTGGCAACTAAAACTGGTTGAGGAAAGAAGTAAGGTGCTAAGCCGCTGCTCTACTCGGAAAACACATTTCTGAAACTCTCACAGGGTCATTTCTAACAGGCCGAAGCTTGACGAGAACAATACTTTCTGAGCAGTTGGAAATGAGAAATGACACCTAATAAGAATTATGTAAGCCTATGTTAGCAATTCTAGTTGTGGATATTGTAAACAGTGTTCTCCTTTTTTTAAGTGACTTAGCAACTGTAAAAATCAAAATGTGATCAGTATTGATGGAAAGTACCAGCACATCTGACTTATTAAATCCTGATTTCTAGAGAGGTCTTTGTCGCCACTCCACGGGACACTGTCATCCTGAGGGTTAACTTTAATCCTAGGGATAAGCAAGGAAAAAGCAAGAATGGTGAGAACATGTTAAACTTTTTAAAGTTTGAAGGAATCTAAGGTTAGAAATTGACTTAGAAATCCTCCATTCTCAATTTCCACTCAGATCAGTTTTAACAAGGACTAGACATTATCAGCCATGCTCTGCTGGTACAGTGTGCAGTCTAGCATTTGATTCTTACACTAACCCCAGGGAGTTTGCTCTTCACGATTGCTGTTTTATTAACAAAAGGAAAAGAAATACAATGCCTTTTTGCCTTTTTGATATTTTAAAATATCCTTAAAACCAGAGGTTTATCCTATGTGTTTCCCTTGAAGAGAAAGGGAAAATACTTATTAATATTGAGCTTATCTGTTCTTGACAGTTATATTTTGCATACAATTACAGTGCGTGAGGTTTATGCACCTAGCCATTCACTTACAATAGTGTACCTTCTCTTATTCATAGTTTTTTTTAAAAATTGTATTTTCCTTAATAAAAGTAACTTTGCAGACATATTATCCTGGAAGCCATTTTTGTATCAATTTATAGCTAGTAAAACTAAACTAAAAAGAGGTTTAATGCCTTGTCCCAAAAAAATACCAAATTAGGTACAGTGTCAGAAATAGAAACCAAGTCTCAAGATTCTTGATCCAGTATTCCAGCTCACAGTCTAAGTCTGAATTATTAAAAATAGTTCTAGGGAAGAAATGCTCTTATGGAGACTATAAAGTTGAACTAGGGCAATTGGCTCTTTGTTAATATATAGTTGAACGAGAACTTTATTCTCATTCAAGTCAAACCATAATCTAAAAGTAAAGATACATGTTTCTTTTGTAGAAGTGTATTATACGGTTATATAAGCACTAGCATCAGGAGGATTCAGTAAAGTTTTTTTTAATCAAAACAGCAATTCTAATCAAAGCAACAATGTACAGTATCTGCAGTAAGGATATGTCATTCTAGTGTGTTAAAATTTACAAAATGCTTATCTATAATATGAGGTCACTGACACTTTAGATGAGGAAAATGAGAATTGGAAAAAAAGATCAAATGAATGCCCTAAAGTCAGGCTGCTGAAAAATGATATACTTGTGACTTGAACCTGTTCTTATTTTAAGTCTAGTGCTCTTCTTGAGTAGAATATTTATTTACTTGCTTTATCATTAGGATCATAAATCAATAATAAGACTTATAAGTGATGTATAAATTGTTAAGACAGTATATAGAGATAATACTTTGAATTTGCCAATGTTTAACTTATAAAAGGATGGGAAAAAATATAATTTATACAATAATGTAAGGATAGCAAAACGTTATAGAAATAATCATATTTCCAAAGAAAATAAATTATGAGTGGGACATTTATTTCAACCAGTACTTACTCGGCGCTGCTGTAGGCTAGACCATAGCCTCACATGGTCGTCCAGCCACATCTGCTTTATCTTAGGATGTAACTCTCACCAAGGCTTAGGCCTGCCTCGGCTGCCATGATGTGGGGATACACTTAAGCATGGTAATGTTAGCACAAATTATCAGTAGGGAAGCTGGCCCAAATGAGGCATCAGGTCACAAAAGGACAAACAATTACTAAGTCAAGAATCTAAGGTCAGAGTTCCGGCAAGGCTTCAGCAGATTTAGGCAACATCATAAAACCTTCTTACCCAATGAGATAGAAACATGGAGTGGACTGGTTAATGGAAAGTTACTTAAACAGGCATTCTCAAAAGAGATATACATATCCACATTTTATTTTTACTTAACACCTATGTATTTTTGATCTATAGATTGACAGGAAAAAACATTTGTGATCAGACTTGCATGCAGTCTTTTTTGCTGTGTGTAAAATTGTAATATTTCCAGAATATCTCACCTGGCTTTAGTGCATCTGCATATCAGCAGGTGTTCCTCAGGGGTGAAGAGTTGTTTATCTCCATATCTATGGGTAATTACCTGGGTAATGGAGGGTTTATCTGAACCTGAGAGATTAGGTGGAGGTTTTGCTTTTGCAAGAGCATGAAAGAGACAGCCCTGGACTGCAGTTTGTAAGCAATAAATTAGTTTTAAACTTTATTTCCCCCTTTGACTGATTTCTGTTTTAGAGGTATTTTGCCCTGGGATTTCCTCTCCCTGGAGTTACATTTGCATAAAGCATAATCATAATGTATTATCTAAGATTTCTAGTTAGTGGTTCCTAAAAACGGAACCCTTTTAGGCATTAAAACCCTTACAGGTAAACTTAGGAGAGAATATTCTGGATTTTGGATTTATCATGATTTTCCTTTCACTGTTTTAGAGTTGTCTAGCATACACCTAATTTGAGCGCATTTAAGCTTTCCAAGGTATTAAACTTAACGGGTACTACAACTTCTTTCCAAT
Source organism: Phataginus tricuspis (assembly GCA_029783875.1). Classification (NCBI taxonomy): domain Eukaryota; kingdom Metazoa; phylum Chordata; class Mammalia; order Pholidota; family Manidae; genus Phataginus; species Phataginus tricuspis. Next base: position 2,730,524 of record JAQQAC010013566.1, on the reverse strand, counting down.
TCATATTTTACCATATTATGTAATATCTAAACTACATAATTGCAATAGCAATGTAACTGGAATCAGCAGGTTTAATTAATAACACATTTGTCTTGATAAGGAGCAGAAGTGCACAGTATGCTCAGAAACTGGCTATTAGTAAAAAATCAAACATTTGCTACATATGGGTATCTGTCAGTATTATACAAAGGGAAAGGAAAATATCAATGAGTCCAGAAGGACTCAATTCATGATGTCCACAAAGCAATTATTGTGAGAGCAAGAGAAACTCCATTTTAAAAAGGCCATCTTAAGAAAAAAAAGCCTCACCCCGACCTAGTTCTCCTAGATAGTTCCCCTAGAAACAACCAGCCACCTGACCATTAAAGGCAAAGGTATGACCCCCACCCCAGATAGTTAACATACCTACATACCTTTCATGTTATATCAGCCTGCAATCAGGCCAGCCAGACTAAACCAATGAAAAATGTACAAATCATGCTTGCTTTTGAATCCCCCAACCAGCGCATGCCAGGTGCAAGTTCCTTTCTTCCTGCACCTTGTAATGCATAAAAGCTTTGTCTGCCCTGGGCTCGGTGCTCACATTCCTGATCCGCTGTGTCGGTGAAGGTTGTGGGTCCGAGCTCCAGCTTGAAATAAAAGACCCTTTTGTGTTTGCATTGGAATTGGTTCCTTGTGGTTTCTCAGGACTCGCTACTTGGGCACAACATTTGGGGGCTCATCTGGGATCCCCAAGACCCCCAGGACTCCCAACCCGAAGGATCTGAAACGGCCGGTAAGAACTTTGCGTGTGTGTGAGTGATACAGGCTTTGTGTCTATTGTTCACGTTGTATGTTGTGCTGCGCTCTTTCACTTTCTGAGAAGGGCCCAATCTGAATTTGAAGGGGTTGGTATAGGACCTGAGTGGATGTGCTAAGGATGTCACCAATTGGGGGGTTTGGAAGATGTTCCAGGCCCCACGTCCGACGGAGGGGTCTTATGGGGTTGGTGGCCCCCGTCTCTGTTTGAAAGCTGGCACCAAACCCGCTTGGAGTGGACAGAGTGTTCCTCATCTGTTTAAAACCTCTGGGGGAATGAGGCGAGTCTCTACCCCTGAACGGCAGATTGCCGTCATCCCACTTTCAATTTTGTTTTCTAACGCCCATGGGCATCTTTTGTTTTGCTTTTTGTTTGTCTGTGATACTTAGTGGGCTGTCAATTGTTTTTTATTTTGAGAAAATGGGTCAGACCTCTTCTACTCCGTTTAAGGGAAGGACACAGCCATCCCCCACCAGGGGAAGCAGAAGCTGCTCCGAGAGCAGAGGGCGGAGGTGCTCCAGTAGGAAGCCCACCCTGTACCACACAAAGGGCTCAGAGAGAGCAGTCTGCCTCCACCACTTGCCCCTGAAAGCCACCAGTCCCCCAGACGTGGGGGGGAATCAGCCCCTTCACTACTGGCCTTTCGCCACTAGTGACCTCTACAATTGGATATCAGTAACTCAAATCCTTGTATCAGTTTGTGGGGAACTGCCTTTGAATCTCAGCCATCCCACAAAGATGGCCACTGAGAACTCAGCCGCTCTGCAGGGGTGGCCGCTGAAAGCCCCCTGGGGTTCAGCTGCGCCCACTCCAGTCCGCTTCTTACGTCAGAGACAACTGCGCATGCGCACAACTCTGTGTGTGATTGGAAAATTGAAAGTCGCCTTGTTAGCGTGGGGGGTGACCGATCAGAAGAGACCATACCCTATATATCCCATGCCCTGAGCCCCAATAAATGAGTTCTTGCTTCGACTGAGCTCCCTGTCACGTCTGATTGTCTCCAGCGGTGAGCAGCAAGCAGCAGCGAGCGATGGAGGCTGTGGGAACGGCCGGACAGTTGGCTCTTACCTCCCTTGCTCCGCCTGTCAGGGCACGCCTCTCCCTCCCTTCCTTCCCTCCGCTGGCTCCGAGGGTCACAGAAAGAGCTTGTAACAGAAAGAGCTGGTAACAGAGAGGGCTTGTGGTCCTGATGGCGAGCAGGACCGGCGGGAGAGAGGATAGAAAACCCTGACACAGTTTATCTGAGTATGTGTTCTTTTATGAAAAGTGTTGCTACCTGTAGTCATTGTATCTCAATCTGTATGTTTGTGTGCCTAAGTGTGTAAAGAAAAAATATTTTTCTACCTCCGGATGGTATTAATAAACATTAATGCTAATTTAAGTTCAACAGAAACGGACCTGCCTAAGTTTACTTAAAATTGTTTAAAGTTGATGTTATCTGTTAAATATTTCAAGAATACAATGCTTAAAGGCTTGAATTTGATGTTCAGTAGAAGTTTTTATAAGTAATCTAGCATAATTGCTAAAGAGTGTGTAAACAAGTGTAACAAATGAATATCTTAATAATAATAGTATATTAATGTATAACTGTATATATCTGCAAACAGTCTAAGAATTTTGTGGTAACCAAAATTCTTAGAGTTTTGCTAAGTTATATGAAGATGTATTGTGCTCAGTAAAAAACTGTGCTGTAAGGCACATTTCCAGAAATTGTGAAATGTGTTCATAAATGTATCAATTGAAGGAATGCTGGTGTTAGTTTACCATAGCCTATTTTCAGTGTTCATTGAAAGTTAAAGTTCCTATTGGTTTTAAGTTCTAATAAAACTACTTAAAGTAATAAAGAAAGCATCTCTGCTTGCTAGAAAAGATGTGTGTTTTAACAAGAGAAGGTATAAGGAATAGAGATTCATTTTATTTAGGGTAAAAGAAGGTAACTGTTCTAAAATACAGGTGTTTATTTAAAGAGGGAGAACTCTGAATGTAAAAAGAAGGTTGTAAAAAGTTTGTGGAAAAATTGACATAGTCGTGGTATGTAAAATTAAAGCAAATGAGTCTCAATATCAAGTACACAGCAAAAGTAGAATTTTGTTTTCAGTTAAAGAAAGTTTTCTTAAAACTGATTAGTCTGCTCTTAATGTTGAAAAATTGATAAGAGTTTTCTAATTGTTTTTATCAAAGCAGTTTCTCATGCTTAAAGCCTCAATGAGTTCTCTGAGTATTTAAGAAAATGAAATCTTCATATTAAAAGGACAACTGTTAACAACTGAATAATCTGTATTTGCATTTAAGCCTTTTTATTGTCATTCTAGTTAAATACCTATAATCCTATTTAAGCAAGTGCCAAAGAACTAATTAACTCTGATATTTTCCAGAGGGCCCCTGGAACATGGCAGAGGAATTTTTTCTCATTAGAGAAAGTATTTGGCTAATTTGGCTTATTTATCTGATATATAATTACCTGGAAAACATTGCCAAAGAGAATGATGCTAAACTTTGTTGCTGGATGTTTTGTGTTGCAAAAATAACCAAATTTCCTTATGTCAACTGTCTTGTGGTAAGCTCTAGTCAGATCTTTAGCCACTCTCGTTTACAAGTCTTTTGTCATTTATAGTAACTGTTTTATTACTCTTGAACTAGTAAAGAACTAGATTCAGCAGAACAGGTATTTACATAAGATTAAGTATAAGGAGAATGGTTTTGTGACTTTTTGTTTCAAAGTTACTGATAAAATGTTTTAAGCTTTTTCTTAAGCTGACAACAGTTTAGTAAATGACAATACCTTTGTAAGCAGAATTGCAATAAGAATCTGCTTTCCTTGTAAGAAGACCAATTAAAAACACTGGTTATATTACCAAGGCTTTGACTGGAATACTATACCTGAGAGACACATGTGTAAACTCATATTAACAGACAGCCTTAAGGAACTGAGGTTGACTTTATAAAGCCAACAGAGCCTCTTGGAAGAACTGGCCTGGTACCTTGCTTACAGGATTCCCAGCAGCCTTACCAGGTGAGTAAAGAAGGTCACTTCCTGGCAGGTGCAGGAACCTCAGAATGTCTTGGGGACCTCAAGAAGAGAGGAATTCACCCAAATCTACAGGTACTGCAGGCAAAACCTGATGGTAAGTCTCACTTGGCTTTCTAGCCTTGAGAGGCCTTTAAAAGTACAATCTGAAGTTCCTTATAAAAAGTTCCAGCAAAGCGCATTTAAAAGAGCCTATGTAATCAATTTCTCTTCTTGCTGCACTTATGCAAATAATCAAGCAAAGTGTTAATTATTTTCTTAATCTGGTTACTTCTAATAAAAATGAGGGTGATTTTAGAGAAAAGTATTATTTCAATAATGCAGCCTTATCTATACTGAGTCCTAATATTAGTAATTGGGACTTGGATTAGATCCAGAATTCTAGTTTCCCCAAGATATCTGGCTATGATTCTTAATTAGAGCTTCACTATTTCTAGTCCTCATATTCAGCCATGCATTCTTTAATCTTCTTGTCAAGTTTGTCCTTCCATGTCGGGGTTTTTAGCCCTCCACGGAACCCCCCCTGAACCTGCAGAGGAGTGAAGGGAGAGCACGCCCTGGCAAGGTGAGGTCGGGAGAGGCAAGTGCTGGCTGTCCGCCCGATCACCAGCCCTCGTTCCCGAGGACAAACAGACGTGACAGGGAGCTCAGTGAAAGCAGGAACTCGTTTACTGCAGAAACAGCAAAGCATATATAGTACTTATGGGCCAATCAGCACAAAGGTCAGGCAGTCACAAGCCCTTCACACAGGAAGGCACATCATACAGGTAAATGGTGTCCACGAGCTGATCATGTTCGTGGAAGACTTGAGTCACCAATCAGGAGTGGGAGGCAGGCCTAAGCAGAAAATCACCCTCCTTTAGAAAGCAGGTAGAGCACCACCCTTTGTGCATCCGGCAGGCACCATCTTAACAATGATTCAGCATTTCAGGCATTTTCTTTTGGAGTCTAGAATACCCTACATTTCCCCCTTTTTGTTTTTGTATGGAGGTTAGTCGCTAGCCAGAGAGGAGTGAACCCTACCAGAGTCACCTTATCGAAGGTGGGACTCTGACGGCGTGGGGTGTCAGCATCCAGTAGGCTGCGAAACCTCAATAGGCCAATATATTAGTGGCAGGGGTCAATCGATCTCTAGTGTAAAACTTTATCATGGCTATAGGACTACAGTTTCAACATCTTGATAGTTAAAGCCATTCTCATATGGTTCCCATGCATTGTTGCGCAGGGATTGATATTGTTGCCTAAGTACCATGAGATGTACAGCATTCATCCTATTTTTTTTATGAACCCAATCAGCTTATTAACAACACAAGGACCAAAGGAAAGTAAAAGAAAGATAGAAGTACTCTTAATTAGAACTGCAGCAAAATAATAGTTGTCTCCCGCAACACAGCTATATCTAGTAATATAACAAGTAGATGGAATAAATCCAAGGGTGCGCCCATTGCATTGTTGACACCAATTGCCCCAAGCCTGGGTTGTAGGTGCCCCTATAGCCAATATGAACACAACAATAAAGGGGAACATCTGAAATCTTATCTCAAAGTCCTCTTTGAATCTGGGTCCTTCGGAGAATTTCTTTGGGGGTGTCCGGGGTGGGCCGGGTGGAGATGGACTCTTCAGTCTCTAGTAAGGTTGTTATGCTTCAAGTCCTCCAGAACACTGTAAAGGATCAGTCCAGCAGTAGCGGCAGTCAGCGAAGCCAGTCACTAACAGGCAGAGCATCCACCAAGGCCGATGTGGCAAGGGCATTCCTGGAAGAGAAGCACAAGGGGACCCTCAAGAGCGGGTGGCGCTCTTGGGTTTTCCTTTTTGTTTTCCTTTTCCCCTGCACCAGGAATGGGTAAGCATGCAGCTAAAGCAATTACATAGCCACCATAATTTCTTCTCTGTCTTTAGATAAGGTCTTAGTCTGTTTTTAGGCCATTTTGGTCTGTTCCTGGGCTTTGGTCATCGCTCACCTGTGGGCAAAATTTCAAATTGCTGGCAGGAATCCGAAATGGATTCAGATCTCCTACAGGAAACACACATCTGAATCCCCTGCCCATACTTATCAGTGGGTCCTCGCCATTGCCCAGTCAGCTGGTCTTTCCAGCATACTTCAACTTTGGCATATGGCATTTGGTTTGTCCAATGTCTCTGAAAAGCGGTTAAGGATAGATCCTTTGAAAAATTTAAAATATTTAATGTAAGCAGAGCCATTCACAGTTGGTCATGGGGGTTTGTTCCCCCTTGTTGTTTTTGTAATAAGTCTTTCAGCATTTTATTCTGGCGCTCTACAACTGCTTGGCCTTGCAGGTCATATGGGATCCCTGTGGAGTGGCTTATGTGCCATTTATCAAAAAATTCTTGAAAGGCCTTGCTAATAAAGCAGGGCCCATTGTCTGTTTTTACTTGGTGTGGTATGCCTAGGGTAGCAAAGCATTGCAAAAAATGGCTTTGAGAATGTTTGGCTCTTTCCTCCGTATGGGCAGTAGCCCAGCAAGCATGGGAGTATGTATTCATTGAGACAAACACAAATTTTAGTTTTCCAAAGGCTGCATAGTGAGTGATGTCAGTCTGCCAGAGACAATTTGGTTTAAGACTTCTTGGGTTAACTCCCAGGGATTGCAGGGGTGGAACTTGCAGGAATGGTAAACAGGATTTACAGTCCTAATGATTTTCTTTAAGTCCTTGATGGGAATATGGGGGAATTTGTGATGAAGCCCCCTCCAGTTAAGGTGAGTACAGTCGTGGAGGTCTTGGGCTCCTTGGATGTCTCGAGTCTGCTGTGCAGATATGGTCTGAACAGCAGAGGACACCAATTGATCAGCCATCAGGTTCCCCTGGGAGAGGAGTCCAGGTAAGCCCTGGTGTCCTCGAAGATGTTGCACAAATATGGGTCTGGATCACCCTATTAACAAGGACCTCACTTGAATCATCAAGGGGATTATGGGATTTTTATCTAGCCGAATGTGAGAGGACACCAAGGCAGGGAGTAGGTTAACAACATATAGACTGTCAGAGAAGAGGTTCATAGGCTCATGAATTTTGTCTAGAGCCATTGCAGTGGCATATAGCTCTTTAAATTGAGCTGATCCATTGACCCTCTCGAAGTATTTGTCCTCTCCCAGCTTGCTCGGGGAGCAGGGTTGGGGGAGGATAACAACGGAAGATCCTTCCTTTCCCCCGTCAGTAAAAACATTCAGGGCATCAGTGAGGGGTTTACTCAGAAAGAGCTTAGGAGCAGTCCAGGTCAGTTTGGTGAAGGAGGTAGCCCATCTATTAGGCCTGTAATCACAAACAATTTTACCCCAGAAACCAGTCAGGGCATTAGATACTCTATTATGATTTCTCTTGATCCCTTCAAAGTCGGACAGATGGTAGGGAACGTCAAATTGTCTGGATCTTTCCCATAATGGCGTAGTGTGATGTCTCTACCCTTAATTATGAGATCTGCCAATTGATCCAGTTGGGCATACACTTGAGGGGGCCCCCCCTATCGATGTGTGAATCCATTGGAGGGAATCACCCTGCTGGGTGACGAGCAGTTCTGAGCTAGGGAGAATCCACAGGCAGAGTTCATAGCCGGACTGATACCTGGCCAGTTGGGCATTATCAAGCCCTAATTGAATCCTTTTAAATATTTGCTTATGTCCCTCTGTTAGCACAACAAGCTCAGATGGGGTTTTATCTTTTAACAACTCAAAGAGAGGGATAAGGTTCTCTGTTGTAATGTGGAGCCAGGGTAGTAGCCAATTAAGCTCCCCAAATACCTTTTGTAGTTCTACTAGGGAATAGGAGTCCTTGATAGATAGCTGGGGTTTGAGGGGACACACAGAGTCCAGGTGAAGCCTCGCTCCCAGTATTTCAAAGGGAGGCACGGTCTGGACCTTATTGCTGGACACATGTAACCCCCCTTGTTTCAAGAGGTTTGGAGCTCTGGTATGCAGAGCTCAGCTGTTGGGTAGTGGATCCTTCCAAAATAATGTCATCCATGTATGCATATAGTACCACCCCTGGCCACTGTTGAAGGGGCTGCAAAACTTGAGAGACATATTGTTGGCAAAGGGCTGGGCTGTTAGCCATGCCTTGTGGTAACACTGTCCATTCGTACTGCTCATCGGGCCCCTGAAAATTGGTGGAAGGTGTAGAGAAAGCAAACTTCTCACAATCAGCAGGGTTGAGGGGAATGAAGAAAAAACAATCCTTAATATCAATCACAATGAGGGACAAATCTTTTGGAATGGACGGAATCCAGGGCAACCCCCTCAGGGGCATGCCCACAGGAAACATCCGCTCGTTGATCTTTCTTAAATCCTGTAACATCCTCCACTTGCCAGAGACCTTCTGAATAACAAAAACAGGACTATTCCATGGGCTTAGGGAAGGTCTAATGTGTCCCAGTTTTAATTGTTCTTGGGTAATTTCTTTAAGTCTTTGAAACTTAGCTTGTGGTAATGGCCACTGCTCCACCCAGACTGGAGGTCCTGGGAGTCGTGCAATGGCAGGCGTTATTGGAGCAGTGGCCTTTAGGATTGGGGGTGCGGCTTCACTCAGGGGAGGGGCATATTAGGTCTCAAAGCCTCAAAGAAGGGTCCCCCCTATAATCACTGAACCTAGACTTCGGGTTCTTAGAGCAACCAAATTGTCGTTGGTATTATTCTTACCCCAATATGTCTTCATAAAGAATTTTAGGATTATTTGTAATGTAGACATCGGCTGCTCCAAGAATGTCTTGGCCCAGCAAGTTAGCTGTCAGGCCAGAGGCAACGAGGGGTCTGACTTCCCCATGGTCGCTATCTACGTCTTCCCATTTAAGCCAGTCTTTAGTCTCCTCAGAGGTCACATTGCCTCTGACCCCTAGTAAAGGGGTTCCTGGGACTAGCCTCCAGTGGAGGGGAACTTACTCCTTTCTAAGCACAGTTCGGTCTGTCCCAGTGTCAATTAGGCAGCGGAACCTTTTTCCCGATATGAATATGTCCATCTTTGGTCTTACCCCCGGTATTATGGTCACTGTCCAATGGGCCCTGGGGGAGTCAGAAGAACTCCTTCCTCCTTGGGCTAATGGGGCTGGAAGTTGCCCCTCCTCTAGTTTAAAGGGTTACTTTGAAGGTCAAACTTAGATCGGCAGTCCTTCTGCCAATGGAACCCTTTCTTACATCTAGGGCAAGGCGTTTTAGGTGGGAGCTTGTTTTTCCTAGGCATTATGGAAGCTCTTTGACTGCCATTAGTGGTGTAGTCATTGGGGCACTCTCTTTTGAAATGTCCTGTTTTGCCGCACCCAAAACAGGTTTGGCTTCTCACTCCTTGGTTTGGGACTCTGTTCCCTTGGGGCTGAAGAGAGAGGGCTGTGGTTAAGGCCTCCGTTAAGGAAGCTGTTTGCGCCTGCAAGGCGGCAATCAAGGTTTGAGACTGATGGGCTTGGGTACCTACGTCTTTGGTGGCAACTATCCACTTTTCCATAGATCGATCTTTCAGCCCTGCACAGGCCAACTTGTCAGTAGTCATCCCCTCCCAAAACAACATTTTAACAAATTGATCCCGCAAGGGCCCTGGGGGAAATTTACGCTGCAAGCTCTTTTCTACCCTGTCTACAAAGGATAGGAGGTCCTCAGTGGGCTTTTGGGTGATTCCAGAAACCAGCGGTTCCAAGGGGCCTTCCTCCAGTTTTTTCCAGGTGGCCAGCCCAAGGGTCCTTACTTGCTCCTGATAAGGGGTGGGAATGGCGGCCTGCTGGAGACCTGTAGCAAACTGGTCACTGGTTCCCGAGAGCATCCCAAAGGTAACAGGAATCGGAGGGTTTGCAGATTGGTTTCTCTCTGCCTGGATGTGGCATTCCTCCTTAAAGAAGGCACACCACTTAAGGAACAGGGGACCAGGAAGGACCGCCTTTGTCAAGCTCTTCCAATCCTGAGTAGTACAGTGCTGATGAGCTAACCCTTGGAGGACGGCCTCGGCCCACAGGGAATTAGGCCCATCCTCCGAGACTGCCTTCTTTAGTTCTTTGGGCTTGTGGGTCTCCCAGGGATACCATGTGGCTGGCCTGTTCCCGCCAGGGTTAACATTTACCAGAAATGCCTGATAAGATGGCGGCACTGGCCCATTCCCACCAGAGTTAACGGTCGCTGGAAACGCCAGATAAGATGGTGGCGGGGCAGTGTCAGGGGGCCTCTCAGCAATAGACACTGATGGGTCAGGGCCGGCCCAGGGATCCATATCCATCCTGGGCAGGGCAGGATGGAGCTTAGGAGGTGACCAGAGACGTTCCTCATCAAAACATTCCCATTCCCTTTCCTCCGGGCATGCCTTAGGAGTTGGTTTATCTGGTTCTTTTGAGCATTGCCTATTAGCTCCCTGTTTGCTGGGACTCATTGCGGGACCTGCCAAGCAGGGCGATAAAGATCGAGTGTTCCCGAAACATGCCTTAAGGGCTGACAGCGTAGTGTACACTCCCAGAGGGGGGTCTTCACCTTGGTCTATCTCTTACTTTCTGATCAGTCGTTCGACATGGTCCCAAGTGGAATAATCAAAAGGGTTACTGACAGGGAGCCAGGGGGCTACCTTCACAAAGGTCTCCCAGACTCTTTCAGCCTGGGAATCTGAGAGTTCTAACCCTCGGCTTTTAAGCATGTATCTCAGCGCTTTAAGGGCAGGTTCATCCTCAGAGGTTGCCTGCCCCATCTTTTCGGGGGTGCACTTACCTTGAACCACGCTTGGCCTGACTCACCGGTACTTTCGGTTTGTCGACCGAGTCTTCAAGCCCCACATTGGGTGACAGATGTTGGGGTTTTTAGCCCTCCACGGAACCCCCCCTGAACCTGCAGAGGAGTGAGGGGAGAGCATGCCCCGGCAAGGCGAGGTCGGGAGAGGCAAGTGCCGGCTGTCTGCCCGATCACCAGCCCTCGTTCCCGAGGACATACAGACGTGACAGGGAGCTCAGTGAAAGCAGGAACTTGTTTACTGCAGAAACAGCAAGGCATATATAGTACTCATGGGCCAATCAGCACAAAGGTCAGGCAGTCACAAGCCCTTCACGCAGGAAGGCACATCATACAGGTGAATGGTGTCCACAAGCTGATCATGTTCGCAGAAGACTTGAGTCGCCAATCAGGAGTGGGAGGCAGGCCTAAGCAGAAAATCACCCTCCTTTCGAAAGCAGATAGAACACCGCCCTTTGTGCATCCAGCAGGCACCATCTTAACAATGATTCAGCATTTCAGGCATTTTCTTTTGGAGTCTAGAATACCCTACACTTCCAGAATAGACAATCCAATTCCAGATGTTGCTGGTTAACCTAGTGACATGATTTGTTCTGTCTCACCTAGGGGCCACGAAACTGCAAATGGTGATAGCAACAGAACCCAGGGTAGAGACTCCCATCTTCCGACGCCCTCTTGACCGACCATTGATAGAGACCTAGCTGCACCCCTTACTGCGCCCCCTCTCAGCATGAAGCAGCCAGAGCGGTTATCACCCCCTTTCCCTAGCAGCAACTAGAGTCTCTATCTGTAAAGGGAAGAATGAGACAGAGACTGTGAGTGTAGTCAGAGTAGGGGGAGGGCCTCCAGAAAGGGCGGGGCAGAATGTTTGCACTCAGAGCAATGTAACTACATGCAAAAGAAAACCCTACCAAAACTGTGTTAAACATTAAGCTCTAGAGTCTTTCTCCAGTGAGATTCATTGAGGCTCAAAGGGCCAAAGGCGGCTTAGCCTGTAATGTTTAAGTGTTCTGCATATGGGGGAAGGTGTCTCGGCATGGCCCATAACTTCGCTGTGGGCAGCCCTAGCAGGCAGATGGCTGCTCAGCCCACCTTGGGGGCAGAGCAGGTGGTAAAATCTTCTCCAAGCTCTGCTGTCTGATTGTGACAAAACTTGAAGCTTTTAGATCCCGCCTCTATTGCAGTTGCAGCAGCATTCAACCTGCTGGTTCCTAGACTTGTCATTAAAATGCAAAAAGAAATATCTAAGCTAGTCTGTGCGCACAGTGAGACAACGAATTTAACTGCTTTATGAATTGTAGTGCTTCAGAATTGTGCTATCATAAATGATCTGCTGTTAAAAGAACATATGAGATGTGAATAGTTTCCAGGAATGTCTTGTTCTAATTTGTCTGATTTTTCTGCTTTTGCTATGTATTTGTATTCCTATTCTCCTAGCATGTGTATGGAGTGCAGTTGCTAATCTTTTAAAGCCAAATCATACTTGTGCTACTTTTCAAGAATTAACTTCAAGAAATAAGTGAATCATATGCTGATTCCCCACCTACATTTGCTGCAAGAATATAATCATTTATATTATGATTTATCCAGAGTTATAGCTGTTGGCTGTCCTCTCTTTTATATTTTATCTCCCTGTTTAGTCCCAAGAGATGGCTGGTTAGCAAAGACGGGTAAGATTTCTCCAGGAGGAACAACCTAAGACAGGCACAGTCGCAAGGGACCTCAGGTGAGCAACGTGGGGGCCAACTGAGGTGAGGCATAGAGCCTCACACCCACAGATGAGAGAGACATTACCTGTGTCACAGGTCGAGCCTAGCTAAACATATCTGTCATTTAAAAGCTTTGGGCCCATGATTGGACCCAATGTACAAGAGAAGGGGGGAATGTGAGAGCAAGAGAAACTCCATTTTAAAAAGGCCATCTTAAGAAAAAAAGCCTCAACCCCAACCTAGTTCTCCTAGATAGTTCCCCTAGCAACAACCGGCCACCTAACCATTAAAGGCAAAGGTATGACCCCCACCCCAGATAGTTAACATACCTACATACCTTTCATGTTACGTCAGCCTGCAGTCAGGCCAGCCAGACTCAACCAATGAAAAATGTACAAATCATGCTTGCTTTTGAATCCCCCAACCAGCGCATGCCAGGTGCAAGTTCTTTCTTCCTGCACCTTGTAATGCATAAAAGCTTTGTCTGCCCTAGGCTCGGGGCTCACATTCCTGATCCGCTGTGTCGGTGAAGGTTGTGGGTCTGAGCTCCAGCTTGAAATAAAAGACCCTTTTGTGTTTGCATCGGAATCAGCTCCTTGGTGGTCTCTCAGGACTTGCAACTTGGGCACAACATTATTTCAATAGAGAAACTTAGGCTACCGTCTTCTATCCAGGTCATTTCAGAACTATTTCAGCTTTCCTGAAAGATAATTAGTGTATTCTAGAATACCAGAATAACAATATAATATAAAATATTTCCAGAGATAGTGTCCATAATATCTTTCTGGAACATAAGAACTGTTCTGTTTTCCAGTTCAATTAATTAAATACCAATAATCTTTTCCACCATCCTGAAAGCTTTTCTGCATGGCAAAAATTCCACATTGCAAAAGCATTTAGGTAGGAAATTGTTAAACAAAATGTTCAGTATTTTATCATGCAGGAAATCCCCTAAGGAAACTAGCCATCATTCTAAAAGTTTCCTAATGAAAATACATTTCTTCTATGATATTGTTGTAACAGCTTATGGTTTCAAAAAGGCAATGAATCAACCACATTGCATATACAGTACTCTAATTCCTGAGTGCTCTGAATAATCTTATGTTTTTTAATTCAATAAATTAAAAGTACACATATATGATTTTTAACTCTTTCAACCAGATTTATTGGCATTTTTAAATATTTGTCTAAATGAGTGAAATTTACCAAGTTAGAGCCATTTTTTAATTGAAGTGCCACAAGATGTATTTTCTCCTTTATGCATTAAATTTTTCCAAAAAAAAAAATCACTGAGTTGAATTTCTACCATGTCATTTTAATAAATCATTGATTTTTACAATTAAAAATAAAGTATTATTTAAAGGCACACAGTAGTGTTTGGGATTCACGTGATGCTTAATTGTATAAAATGTTGAATAAATGCCAAGATTGCTTTTGTTTGACACCTTTTTTTAGCATTTGTATAAGTACAGTAAAACAAAGGCATTCATTCAGAAAGCATTAGTTAAATAAGCATTAAGTGTACAGACTGCAGTAAGACCACTGGAAATATTATATATGATAAGCGTGGCTCTTAACAATTTCCTCTAATTGCTATATTCAAAGGGTTATTTTCAGCATTTTTTACCTAATTTTGTAATATTTGGTGCACCTCATAACAGCCTCCTTGAAGTACTGCATCCCTTTTTTTCAGCAGATTACTTTCTCTTTGTTCTTTTCTTATGCTTCTGACCATTCATTCTCATTCTGGGCTGCAGAGCCTCTCCCCAGCCCACACCCTAGTTGCTGCTGCCCTTAGGGTTTCTGCCATCCCTGGACTTCTCTTCTATGGTTTACCTGGTTGACCTTAATGACTCCAATCACCACAACCCCAGACAAGCTGTGCCTCCAGCTTATTCTTCTCCAGAACAGTACTTCCCACCCCCTAGCATGTACTTCAGCTATCTTACACAAATAGGTCCATTTTTTTTCTGTGATAAGGCTGCAGAATTCATCTGGCTTCCAAGCACAAACATTTACTTCTTATTTATGGGGCCTGTGGGTCAGCTGTAGTGGCTCTGCTCCAAACTGTGTTGAGGTACGACCACTGTGAGATGGTGAAGAAGCAAATCTTAGGTTACGATGTCATCATCAAAGAGAACAGGAGAGCAAAGCAGTCATGGGGAATGAAAACACAGGATCTCTCTTAAGGCCTCTGCTGGGAACTGGCAAATTGAAGTTCCTACTCTTACTTCATTGGTCCAGGAAAATCATGATCAAGTCCAAAATTACTGAGACAGAGAAGTATACTCTACCCACATTAAGGCATAGCAAAGGACAAAAAAGAATAAAAAACTGAACAAATCAATCTTTCAAACAATTATATCTGAAAGTGTTACAGAAAATACTGAAAAAACCTGGACTGGATCACTGATGGAAAAACCAAGCAGCACTTAGAGGTCTTGGAGTGTTAAGGTTTATTTTCCACCAGCGGCCTCAGAGGGGAGTAATCTCCGAAGGTCTGAGCCCTCAACAAAGGCAAAGGAAGCAATATATATATTTCTGCTTCTGTATCTGTAACATTCCTACGTGCACAGCAAACAAACAAGCAAGAGGGAGTGAGTTTAGGGAGTAAGTGCCTGGCAGAGCGGGGAGTGAAGGGGAGGGGAACTTAAGGGAGTTTCTGTTGTCTTTGCTAAGAAGAGCAGCAGAAGGGAGCCACCTGGACTAGACCGCTGCCCTTGTAAGTTTTTCCCTATCACTCTGCCTGATGCCCCTTTAAACACTTCATTTTAGGGGAAATCATCTCCTTGGTTTATGATAGGGTCATAACGGCTCTGCATATACATGATCTGTACGGAGGAAATGCATTCCCTGATAAAGTTAATGAGCTAATTAAAGATGCAGGGTTTCACTAGTAGTTCAAGGAGTAACAGAACCGCTAGCCCAGCAAGGCCAGTTAAAAGAGTTGTTAGCCGTGGATTCTGTTTTAACATTTGCAGCTTGGAAGGTGCAGATGTGGGGGGGCCATTGCACAATTGGCACCTTTTTCAAGGGCTGATTAAAATTATAAAGGAGCAAAAGAGGCACGTGCCCCCAGCCCCCCACCCTCCGCCCCCACTCCTCCTTGGTGCACTTCTTTAGCACAGCTCTCTACCAACTTTGTGCAGTGGGAGTTTAGGACACTCAAGAGACTGAAGGCAGACCCCGTAGTAATACTAAACTCCTTAACCTGTTATGGAAAAACTTGAGAGGTCAAATTTTGTGGTTAACTGGCTCTTTAGTTAGTGTCTTTAGGGCCTGCTTGACCTTTTCATCCCTGTCCCTTTGGGCTTGGTTCTGGACTCCCCACTATCAGACATTCTGATGTGGGTGAGGCAGGTCCAGCAGACAGTGGATCTCTTTCTTACCCTAATTGCACAGTCTGATATTGTTTTAGTTCAGTACCTTTCCCATCTTTAAGGGAAAGGGTGGTGCTGTTCTTATAACATTTAGCAGGCATGTAGGTATAGGCACTGAACCTGTGGCCCCATTTGTCTGACTTTATGCAACCACACTGAGGTTCCCTGGAAGTGATGGGGAGGAAGGGAAGGAAGATATAAAAATAACTTACAGAGTGGTAGCGGAGAGTTTCAGGCTGAGGCTTGAGTATAGTTAGGAGAAACAGGTAAGCACAGCAAAACAACCTATGATTACCCAATAGACAATAAAAAGGGCAAGTTTTTGAGGAATAGTCCAGTCCACGGGGGCAACAGCAAAGAGTTCAATGCCCAGGATGAAAGATACAATTCCAGGAGGATTAAAGATGGCGGCGTGAGAGGTGAGACAGAGGCTTCCTCCTAAAACCACATATAATATGAAAATAAAGCTACTACAACTACTCTTGAAAGAGCAACGGGAAAGAGGACTACAACAAACTGCATACACCTGGAGACAAGAGCAGCCCTCACAGAAAGCGGTAATGTACTAAAGCTGTGGTCCTGCGGGATCCAAGCCCTTCCCCCACCCCAGCTCACCGGCAGGAGGAACAGGAACAGAGCAGAGAGGGAGTGGAGAACTGGGACTGCCGAATCCTAACTCTGGAGAAAGATACAACTCCAGTGAGGGCCAGGATCCATGGCATGCAGGTGTTTATTACTCAGAGGGTAGTCATTGGATGTGGAGGTGGAGAGGATTCTGGAGGTCTGGCTGTGCCTTCCACTGATGTATTTTTTTCATCTGGATTATAGGCCTTTTTTACTCTGGAATGATGGACCCACAGAGTGATGGATGCCTGTAACTTTGAGGGTAGTAGGTGTGGTTACAGCAACAATGTGGGGGCCAGTCCACTGAGGTTTGAGGGTGTCCCTTTTTTTAATCTTTGACCCAGATGGAGTCCCTAGCCTGGAAGGAATGTACTGGGGTCCCTAAGGAGATTAGGGCTCTTTGGTATATTGTTGCAGCTTATTTAGGGTGGCTCCCAACGCTTGGAGCTGTTCTCTTGCTCCCTTATCTCCTATATGGTGTAGGTTCCCTGGGAGGCTTCCTAGACATGGGGAGGGTGTCCATACACTAATTCAAAAGGGGAAAAGCCTTGAGTCCCAGGTGTGCAGTGAGCACGCAGGAGAGCTATGGGCAGTAGGTCTGGCCACGGGAGGCCAGTTTCTTGACAAAACTTATCTAGGGGTCCCTTGAGGGTGTGAGTCATTCGTTTCACTTTCCCTGAACTTTGTGGCTTGTATGCAGTGTGGAGTTTTCAGGTAATGTTGAGAGATTTACTGCTTATGCTGCAAAGGCAGGTCTATTGTCACTGTGAATTATAGATGGTAGGCTAAACCGGGACACAATTTCTCTCAGGAGGACTTTACCTCCCAGCTTCATTCTGTCCAGGTTGGGAAGACTTTGACCTACCCAGAGTATGTATACACTATTCCTAGGAGATATCTGAGCCTTCTGCTTGGTTGGTCATCTGTGAAGTCTAGCTCAAGTTCTTCAAGGGGGCAACTCCTGCTTTTTGGACACTGGGAAGGGGTCATGGTGCAGGTTGAGCGTTATTTCTGGCACAAGTCTTGCACGGCTCACTTACTGCTCAGCATAATGCTGGCAACTTGCTGATGTAGCATTGCCTTTTTTTTTTTAGTTAGGGTGGCTCCTTCAGCTATGGCTCAGTCCTTTTCTTTTTTAGTGTGCTTGGGTAGAGGGACCTTAACTGGGGGTGTTAGGGCCATAGTGAGAGAAGGAGTTTTATTTGTTTTTTATTGGCCACTGTTTTAGCTGCTTTATCTGCTAGCTGGCTCCCCTGTGTTATAGGGTTGTTTTCCTTTTGATGTTCTTTGCAATGCAGAATTACTACTTTTTTATGTGCAGAGAGATTGAAGGGCCTTTTTATACCTGGCAGGCTCAGGGTTAGTGCCTGTTCTGAAGCAGCTTTTATCTCCAGGAATGTGGTTCTTGCCTCTTTTGTCCAGACAGATGGCTCTCGGTCTGGCCCCCCAGGAGGCTACAGAGGGGCCTTGTCATTGCTGAGAATCTGGGAATCCAGATTTTTGCAGATCCTGGCAGCCCCTAGGAATTCTCATATGTGCCCCCTCATCCGGGGCTGGGGCAAGGAGTCAACGACCTTTTCCCTCTCTGGCCCCAGCGCCCTTTCTCCCTGGGTGAGGAGGAAGCCCAAGTACCGGACTCGCTGCTGGTAGACTTGTGCCTTTTTTTCTATGAGATGCAGTATCCTGAGTCTGACAGGAGTTCCAAGAGGGCCCTTGTGCCTTTTGCACAACTTTCTTGGGTGTCACTGGCAAGGAGGAGGTCATCTATGTACAGCAGGAGGGCGCAGCATGTGGCAGCCCTCAGAAAGCTGGCAAAGTCTGCAGCCAATGCCTCTCCAAAGAGAGTGGGTGTGTTCTTGAACCCTTGTGGGAGCCACATCCATGTAAACTGCATCTGCCGCCCCATATCCAGTTCAGTCTATTCAAAGGAAAACAAGAGTTGGCTTTGGAGGGCCCCCCAGAGGCCAAAAAATGCATCTTTAAGTCTAGGCAAGTGAATCATTTGGCAGACCCCGGGATCTTGCTGAGGAGGGGGTATGTAGTTGGGACCACTGGGTGAAAAGAAACAGTCACTCTGTTAATGGCTTGCAGGTCTTGAACAGGCTGGTGCCCTTCTCCTGGCTTTTTGACTGGTAGAAGCAGGGTGCTCCAGGGCGCCTGACACTCGGTTAGAAGGCCTGCCTCTGAGTCTGATCAGGTGTTTCTGGATGCCTGCTCGCGCCTCTTGTGAGGGGGGTACTGCCGCTGTCTTTGTGGCTCTGAGAATAGTTGCAGTCTTTTTCACTGAAGGGGGCTACAGGGAAGGTGACTACAGAGTGTTCTGCCCCTGGGTCAACCATAAAAGTCAGGTTTGGGCCCCCCACTTTCATTCTGACCATGGGCTCATGGGGGCTGAGAGTGTAAGAGCCTGGTCCTTGTCAATCTGAGTCTGTTCCTGCCAAGCCAGTGAATGTTTCCCCCATGTTTTACTATCAACATGACAGTGACTGGGTTTCAGGGCTTTGCCTCAGTTGGTGCATTCATTCTTCTAATGCCCCTTCTCTTTACCATAAGCACACTGGTGTCTGGCTGGGGGGGTCCTAGGCCTCCCCCCTCTAGGCAGTTGGCTTTTCTCTGCCTTTCAGTCATCTCTCTTTTAGGATGGCTGCCAGGAGGCTGGCCTTTTTCTTCATTTCTCTTTCAGCCTCTCTGTAAGCCTGAACTCTGTTTAGATATACTTTGTTGACAATTTTAATCAGCTGAGTGATATTCATCCTGGCAAGCCTTCAAATTTTGGAGCTCTTGTCTGATGTCTGGGGCAGCTTGAGCTATGGATGAGGTACTGACCATTTGTTGGCCCCCTGGTGACTCAGGATTGAAGGGGGTGTAGATGCGATAAGCTTCACACAGTCTTTCATGATAGTCCCTAGGAGACTCTCCTGGTTGTTGAGTGACTGAAGAAACTTTGGTCATGTTCATAGGCTTTTTGGACCTGACTTTCATCCCCTGGAGAAGGGCGTCTTGATACTGGCGGATCTGGTGCTGTCCCTCAGGGGTGGTGAAGTCCCACTTGGGGTGCTCCTCGGGGGCAGCAATTTCAGCCCATGCACCCTGACCAGGGACCTCAGCTGCCTCCTCTCTTCCGTTGTGAACAGGGTGCGAAGAAGCTGTTAACAGTTTTTTTAGGTCAGCTGATGGATTTGCAAGAGGGATTCTATGAGATCAACCAGTGCTTGTGGCTTTTCTGACAGGCTGTCAGTTGTAGAGAAAGGTTGATAGTAAAACATGGACTGGCTGGACTGGATGGTCTCATATTTATTATGTCTTTCAGGCTCCCACATCTCTTGCACCGGCATCTGAAGGGCGGCTGCTCCTGGCCGAGGGTGCAGTCTGGCTGCTGGTCTGGGAGAGAGTGGGTTCACTGGTTCTGGAGTTGACAGGGAGGCTGAGGGTGGTGGGTATTAGGGATCGGGGGCTGGGTGCTGATGGCCTTGGGAGCGTATAAGGTGGGGGCAATATTAGCTCCATTCTGGGTCACCAGCAAGAATCTGTGGAGGCTCAAGTTTCTGTTGAATTTTTGCAGGCTTCTTTGTTGAAGCAACTGAAGCCCTGTCCCTGCCTGTGGCAAGCGAATCGCACCCAAGAGGTAAGGGTCTGGGCAGCTCCTAACCAGGAGTCAATACATGGGGACTGGTCAGGATGACCTGGATCTCCAGTGATGACCCGCCAGACCTGGCAGACTGTTGGGACATCTAAAGACCCTTCTGGAGGCCAAGCTACCTGAAGGTGGGCCATTCAGATTCACACAGGACTTTTAACCTGCCAGGAGTTAATTTCACTCTGTAGTCTTCTGAAAATCCCTTCCTGAAATTCTTGATCATAGTGTCAAGGACTGTGGGTTTACTATGTGCTGACCCCATAACATGTCCATGGGCGGTGCCATGACAACAGACAAGGGAGGGGTGCCTTCTCTAGAGAGGAGACCAGTCAGATTCCCGTCTGTTCATGCTTCTCACGGAGACTTTGGTCAGCCTTGACGAAAGCGCACAAGTGTAAGTCCCGGGCCAGGTCAGGCGAAGCTGAGTCACCATTATGTCACGACAGCTGACCGCAAATGCGGATGAGAGTCCACTCAGATTCCATAGCGCAGGCTGTGGAATCACAGATGCAGTGTAGACTGAATGACTTCAGGCGCCTTGCACACTCACTCACACACTCAGACCAGAGTTTAAACATTTCTCCCCCCCACACCCCGGGAAGGTCCACCTGTGAGACTTCTAAGAAGTCTCCGGGAGGTGATCAGGTTCCCCTTCCACTCCAACAGGTGGGAATGGCTGGGTCAGGGGCCCCGGGGCCTTACCGGATTGGATGGCAGAACCAGCTCATCAACCGCCAAGCCTCCTAGAGTCCAGCGGGAACAGCGGAGCAGGGCCGGCCCAGGGTAACAGGGCAGAGACGGCTGAAAGATCAGGCAGGGTGCGCCTTCTCCGTTGCGATCTCCCCTTCCGTCTCCGCCCCACTGTTGCCCCAAACTGACAGCAACAAAGGGTCAGTGCGGTTGGGTTTCCCGGTCAGGGAACCAAGTGTTATGGAAAATCCTGAAAAATCCTGGACAGGATCACTGATGGAAGAACCACGCGGCACTCAGAAGTCTTGGAGTTTTGAGGTTTATTTTCTTCCAGCGGGCTCAGAGGGGAGTCATCTCCCAAGGTCTGAGCCCTCAACAAAGGCAAAGGAAGCAATATATATCTTTCTGCTTCGGTATCTGTAACATTCCTACGTGCACAGCAAAGGAACAGGCAGGGGGAGGGAGTTAGGGAATGAGGGCCTGGCAGAGCGGGGAGCGAAGGGGAGGGGAAGTTCAGGGAGTTTCTGGTGTCTTTGCTAAGAGTAGCAGAAGGGAGCCACCTGGACTAGACTGCTGTCCTTGTAAGTTTTCCCCTATCAAAAGCAGTAGGTTCAAATTGATACTAATTATCTTTCCAAACTATCTTATTATCATCCTTTGTACCCTATATTACCATGTTCCCATTCACCCAAGCTGAAAAGCTAAAAGGAATTCTCTGTTCCTCAATATACTTCACAGTAAATCAATCAACACTCTTTGCTACTTCTGTCTCCTAAACATCTATTGTAAAAACCCATTTCTTTCTATTTCTGTAATAGGATCTTCTCACCAAACCATAGTAATGAACCAGCTGTAAACAGATAAACCTCAAAACCTCATTAGCATGATATAATACAAATTTAGTTTTCATTCACAAAAATATCTAAAATAGGTATTCTTACTTTATGGGTGCTACACCTCCAAATAATAACCCAGAACCCAGTCAACTTCTACTTAGCAGCTCTACAATTTCATGTATCACTTCCTAAGGGTAAAGAGTATGCAGGATTGCATGTAGCTGTGTCAGGCCTAGAACTGACACACATCACTCTTATCTACTTTCTTTTGGCTGGAATTTTCCTTTCCCCACTGTTAAGAGGCTGGTATATTCAATCTAGTTGTGTGCTTAGGAGGAAGAGAAAATGGGTTTGATGAACAGCTAACCAGTCCCTGCTATAATCTTCTAGTTGATCTCTTTGCAGGGATGGACACTATTGTCAAAATAATCTTACTAAAACATAAAATTGATCATGTTTTTCTTCTGCTTAAAACCTTTTCATAACCCTACAATGATTGGCAAATACAGATACTCAAGGTGCTGCATGTGAAGACAGCCCACTGTCTCTTCACACTGCATTCTCTCCAGTTCTGTGAAAGCCACATGCTGACCTGTTTGCTGTGCTGTTTCCATAGCCAACCCCTGCACTGTTGTCTACTCGATTAATATTTAATCATCTTTAAAGCTTAACTCAAGCAGCAGCTTCTCTATGAAGTCATTCATTACTGCAATAGGAGCCATTTAGAAAAGAACACTCTTCCTTTTCTTCCATTTATTCTTCACATTGTTTTGCCATGTCAACCACAACACTTTTCACACTTACTACTTCTTCCATATAACTTCCCTATCACCAGGAAAAACACATTAGATACAAATATTCCTTGGTATCAGTACTTAGGTTTATTTTCATCATTTCATCAAAAATGAATATATCTAGGCATGTGCAAAATATCCTTGTGACAAAATTCAGTTAACCTTCTCCATGGAACCAAGTAACAGAAACCTCCATAAGACCTCATGTAATTCATGATTTTATCAGGCTATTCAGAAAGGTATAGGCTACTAGTCTCTCTAGATTCTTATTCCCTGTTCAATAATTCTAGCCATTCCACCTATACTGAGAACTTTTCATCAGTGAAAATCATTTTAAACATTTACAGTGCTAATTAGCAAACTTATTATTAACTGCATATAATTAGTGTTAAAGCCTTGGGAGTGAGGGCTTCAAAATGTCTCAAAGGCTATCAAACCATCTCTGGATTGTTTCTGATTAGAGTACTTTAGATAATTCAAATATTAATTAACTTCCCCTAAAGTCAGGACCAATAGACAACAAGAGTTCTCTCCCAGAATATAAACTCCAAGTTTTGTTATAGGAAACTGTTTCAGGAAAATGTGAACTACTAAATAACCAGTGGTAATGAGGGTTACTACAAAGATTCAAAGAGCAATCACAGGTTTTGCTTTGCTAAATCATAATGTGAGCACATTCACCTAACTGCCACCTCATTAAAAGCATCAGTGAAGCCTTATATGCCTACATCAGAAAGCATAAGACCATTTATGGACTATTTTTAGTTCCCAATGAATCTTCTTATGTTTTGTAAAATAGGAATGAGTTTGCAAGTTATTCCTGCAACTTGTTTTAAATGAGGAAATGCAAACCTTGATTAAAACTTAATATTTTTTCAATGAGGTTTTAAATCTGATTTACAATTTCTTTCCCATCAATATGAAATGGACTGAAAGTAAAGATTGAAAACCACTTCTCCAACTAAGGATCCTTTCCATACATATCATAGGAAGCCTTCTGCTTCCAGCCAGGTTATAAAAAGATGAGAATAAGAGAAACATGAGCAAATTAAATTAAATCATACTTTTCTATGGATCTAGGGAAAAGGAATCACTTAAAGAATGGAATTCTAGAAAGAACAGAATTTTTCAAAAATGAGCAGATTGCTGCAGCACATCCCATGTCTGGGGCAGCCAGAGTACTAGTGCAGGAATAGGGTAGCCATAGGCAGGAGCTTTAACAAAGGGAGGAGGAAGATGATGGTGTGGGTTAGAGCAACACACTGACATCTCAAAGACTCCCAAATTCAAACCAAATTGTTTGGTCTGACCATTCTAAACTTCAACCCACAGCCCCAGTTTTGCTCTGAAAATGGCAATGGAGGAAGGTACGGCAGTGGAGTTGAGACAGGGGCTGTGAGTTTAGACCGAGCAGGTTGAGGGCCTCGGGAAAAGACCCTACCAAAACTCCGTATTAAACAATTAAGCAAAGTCAGAGTCACATTAATTCTCTAAAGTAATATAAGCATTCTTCTGTGACATTAACTAAAACTAAAAAGCCAGGAGTAACTCAGCCTGGAATGTTTGAATATCCCCCAGGTAAGGAAATGCCTCAGCATAGCCCATGTCTTCATTGTGTCAATTAAATGAGGCTATTGTAAAATTTAGTTTAGCCTGCTAAAAGGCCCAGCTTATTTTCTTTAACTTTACCTATATGCTGTTTTTCTTCCTCCAGCCGCTAAATCAAATGATTCGCAACCTAGGCAAGTAATAATGGCAAGGAAGCCCAGTCACAAACAACATAGTAAAAACAGGAAAGATTCCATCTTTAAAACATCTGATGTAGGCATATAAGAAGTCAAAAAAATAGGTTTCTTAACATACAGACAATAACTCAGCCCACATGGGGAGCAGGACAGGCAGTATTGATTGATATGCTTCCAAACCAAGAAGCTGCTATTCTGGGAAAGAATCAAAATAGTAAATGTATTGTGTCAACTTTGCAAAATAATCTGGAAGACTAATAAGAAACGTAGTGTCTCTTCCAGATAAGCATTTGGGGACCATTTAGTGGTTCTGTATCCCTAGCCCTTTGTCTCTAAACCGCCTATAAATCCCCTAGACAATGCAGAAACCCAGGCTCTCTTCTCCCTTCCTGACGTGAGCCAGGAACTCTGTCCTCTCACTGTTATCGCTAAATAAAAGCCTCTCACTTGCTTTCCTACTTTGAGTGTTTGCAAAGTTCATTCTTTGACTCCGTGAACAAGAACCCAGGCATCAGAGTCATGCATGTAATAATGGATGTGAAAGCCCTGTCAGAGTTCAAAAAGGATTAAGAACATAATATTTAACAGTGCAGTCCAACTCCCTCCTATCTCAAATCCTGTCAAGGTCAAAAGGTCAATAGAAATTGAGGGCTTGGGCTAAACACTAAGCATTGGTGAGCTCCAGCTAATTGAATCAAGAGCAGTCCTTCAGGACTAATGCTCCAAACCATGGACAGACTCCTTTTCTCTTTCTGTTCTTGCCAGGTGCATATTGCTGGTAGGGAGTCCTTAGGTGAACTAACACTGAGATGCTAAAGGCTCACGATCGACTTAATGTGTCACATGTTCTGAGCTGAGGTGCATTTGTCTTTAATGGGAGACAATATCATACCCTAGAAAAATCAGCTGTAATTATTAAATAAAATATTACTGCAGGACCAAAGGGAGATAGAATTCTAGAGGAAGGGAGAGATAGTTCTTGGGATTGCCCCTAAAATCCCATTATATAGGCTCTTACAGAAGACTGAATAAGGAGCAAAGTTTGGAAACACAGATGGATGGTTTTCAACTTGCTATAAGATTTTAACAACACCAATGTCAAGAATAATAAAACCTATCAATTACTGTGTGCTTCTACATGCCAATTATATTCTGTATATTGTCTCATTAAATATTCAAAACGGCCCTTTGTTTCTGGCACTAAAAGACCCATTCCAATGTGCGTGTGTTGGAGGGGAGGGGTTCCCACACATACTACCAAACAATTCTCAGATACAAGCTGACTGTCCTACAATTCAATCGATTCTGACACTATCTACCTGGAGAGAGCATCAGATCCCACAAGCTAAGGGTTCAGTCCAACAAGACTTCCCCCCCTCCAATTCAGATGCCAGTAGCATGTCCAGGTTGTTGCCTGTATTTCTGAACAACTGCCTATAAATCAGGGGTTCCCATGACCTTCTCCTCAGACTTGATTAACTTGTTAGAGTGGCTCACAGAACTCAGAGAAACATTTTACTTACTAGATCACCAGTTCATTATAAAAGCATATAACTCAGGAACAGCCAGATGGAAGAGATGGAAAGGGGAAAGGGGATGGATAGGGGAAAGGGCCTACAGGGCTAACCATTCAAAGTTCTCTGAACAATCATTTCTGGGTTTTTAGTGGAGGTTTCATTCCACAGGCATGATTGATTATACCACTGGCCATTGGCAGTTGATTCAACCTCCAGCCCCTCTCCCCTCCCAGAAGTCAGAGAATAGGATTGAAAGTTTCCATCCTCAAATCACCAGGCAAGAATCTTGGGGGATCACCTTAGAATTTGTTCCTTACAGTTGGGTTGCTTAAAAATGTAAACGTTTAGAGATCACCACTTTAGATGAATCTGAGACCATCTGGATATGCTTATTAAAATTACACCAGAAAATCACACTGAATTATTCAATAAACTTTTCTTTCCACTTTTTAATAAATTCTTTTTCTTTTATTAGTTGCTAAACATTAAGTTCATTAGTTTTAACATTCTTCTAGAAAATCACTTATTTAACATTCTCATCCATTTAACATTTTAAAATCATTCTTTGTACATGTCTTAAGCTTACAAGATTATTAATTAATTCAATGTGATTCTAATAAGAGTTCAACCCATATGAAAATGTTTAAACATTTTTACTACCTTACCAGTTATCTATTGTTGTATAACAAGCTACCCCAAACATAGTGATGTAAAGCAACAACAGTCTATTCTTTCTCACAACTGTGTAGGTTGTCAGAGCCTATCTGAGGGGATTCTCTCATGCTTATGGTGTTGGATGTAGATATTCCTGAACTGCTTCAACTTATAGCTAGATTGGAGTTGGAAAGTCCAAGAGGGCTTTTCTCATATATCTAACACCTCAGCTAGGGCTACTATTTAAAATTAAAGTTTAATTTGTTAGTTTTATTATTTATTTTATTTATGTATTTTTCCCTACAGAATCTTGCTTTATTTCATTGTAGATGCATCTTTTTAGTATAAAAAGAATAGTCATAGTAATAAAAAATAAAAATAAAACAGTATTTTTGAAAATAAACATTTATTTAAAATGCACAGAAGGTAACTGTGGCTAATATACACAATATTTATATGCATTTATAAAGGAGCCAGGGTGTCATAAATGGTAAGGGCTAATTTCTTTTCTTTATCAATAGGCGTAAGAGAAAAACAATAAATTAGAGTTTTTCCTCAATGTTCAAAAGCATGAAAATCTCATGGCTTAGAGGCAAAGGAAAAGAGAATTGGAAAGAAAATTCTATAGCTAAAGAAGAACTCTAAGAAATGCTCTAAACCCTGCCTCTCCACCATAGAGCTTCAGCTACAAAGTAGGAGAGATAAAGAAGTTATTTGATTCTGTGATTTCCAAAATTGGAGATCTATGCTCCTCAGTATTTTGTCTGGAATGCTGGTAAAGAGGCACCTTGCAGGAGCTGACCACCACATGGCTGAGTGGGAAAGCTGATGGATCTTTGAGCTCCTTAAGAATATTCAGAGTTCAGCGAGAAGTTAAATACTAGTAGGACCAATAAGGCGTCTCCATGTGGCAATGAGGAGCCTCAGAAGTGACAGTCGGCCTGGACCACACAGCCAGATGTAGGTGGGCACAGAATGCATTAGAAATTGACAGTGTGTAGAGTAACTGTCTGACACACTGAGGATATTGTCCATTTCTGGGGAGGTCAGAATGGATAGTTTCTGACCAAAGGCCAGTCACTCCACCCAATACTAAGAGACAACGTGAGACCCCTGTTCCCAGGACTCAGGTCCTCCAAAGGAAAGCCTGAAGGACATATCCTGAATTAAAAATGTTTAAACTTTAAGTGGAATTGTTTCTCGGGAAGCTGCAATCAGATAGAATAAGAATTAAGAAGTTAAATTAAGTACAGAAAGATACAATACATTATATTCTTTATGTACCTTAGTTTATAGCCTATGAAGGTCAAACCCATTGATCTGTTTATTCACAAGATTAAAATTCAGAACTGTGTCCTTTGAAACAACATATTGCTTATTTGTTCAACTCTGAAAAATGTTGGTTTATGTGTCATGTTTAACTTTGAAGGCTAAAATTAAAAGGATAATCCTTAAAGTATAATGGTAAAATTAATAGTTTTAATTATTGATTCTATAACCTTAGGGAAAAATATGTCTCACATACAGAACTTGTGAAAAAAGTTGTGAGCCCCACACCCAAGAGACTTTGATTTAGTTGGTCTGGAAAGGAAGTCTCGCAATCTTCACTCTTACCACTTCAATACTTCAGTCAAAGATAGTAAGTGTTGGCTAGCATGTGGAGAAAAGGGAACCATTTTACACTGTTGATGGGAATATAAATTCGAACAGCATTGTAGAAAACAATAAGGAGGTTCCTCAAAAAATTAAAAATAGAAGTACCATGTGATCCAGCAATCTCATTTCTGAGTTTATCTCTATCCAAAAAAAAAGGAATCAGTATCTTGAAGAGATATTGCACTCTTATTGCACTGCAGCATTAGTCACAGTAGCCAAGATATAGAAACAACCTAAGCATCCATCAGTGCACAAATAGATTAATAAAATGTGGCATGTGTCCACAGTGGGACGTTATTCAGCCTTTATAATGAAGGAAATCCTGTCATTTGCAACAACACAAATGAAGCTGAAGGACATTAAGATAAGTTAAATAAGCCAGACACAGAAAGATAAATACCGCATATCCTCACTTATTTGTGGAATCTAAAAATGTCAAACCCGTAGAAGCAGAGAGTAGAAAGGCAGTTAAAAGAAGCTAGGGGGTGGGAGGAAATGGGGAGATGTTGACTAAACAGTACAAAGTTTCAGTTATGCAGGATGAATAAGTTCTAGAAATTTAATGTACAGCATGATGATAGTTAATAATACTGTATTGTAACCTAGAGCTTAATTTTTCTCACCAAGAAAAAAGGTAACTATGTGAGATTATGTATATGTTAATTTGCTTGGTTGTAGTAATCTTTTCACAATTATGCATATATCAAACATCACATGGTACAGCTTAAATATACATATAATTTTCATTTGTCAATTATACCTCAAACCTGGGGGAACAAAAGACCTACCTCCCAAAGGAAAAGTATAATTCAACATATATTGAATATTCATATGGTTGTACAACCATCAGCAATCTCTAATTCCAGAATACACATTTTTTAATCCTATAATACATTACAATAAACATACATATGAAATTAAACAGCAATACAAGAGAGCCCACTCAGCAATGACCCTTTATCTACAATCAGGTTAAATATGAACACAAAAGGCAGCACATGGAAAGCCTCTTCTGATACCTTCTTTGGGAATTTAGATTTGCCTTCTGTTTTTTGCAAGCACTCTCTCCTTTAGTTCCCAAGCTCTATGGCTTCACAATAGGATTATTTTTAAATATTATCTCATCTGGATCAGGAATGTATTTTGGAATGTTGGTCTTGGTTCTGACCTAGCAATCCAGAAGGTGCATTATATAATTGTTCCTTAGCTCCACATACTGCAAAAAGTCCCCAGAATGCTGACTTTGCTCCCCGCTCTCTCTCCACCCCAGGGAGATCAGACAAGATACTTCTCCCTAAGTCATCTGAAAATAATATGTAGTTATAAGGGAAGGTTTTCTGCCTAATTTCTGCTCTGTATGTTCTGACTGAAGTTTTTCAGTAGCTAAATGTCTCCGAGGCAATAACCTAGTTTCTGTACATTCAGTGTCTGAGTTAAATTTTCAGTATTATTCTATTAGTCTTCAGAAATTCAGGTCTTCTCTGGAGTGCATAAAAGATGGAGAAAAATAACAGTTTCTAAACAAGGTGGCATAATTGTTTATTTTCTTTAATGATTCATTAAGTTATTCATACACAAATGTTGCTTTAGTACTTACTAAGTGACAGCATAAAGAACAAACATGAAGAAGAGAGAAAAGTCAGATGAATATTAATTACATGACATGCCAAGAACTCTACTGGAGAAATAGGCAGACTGACATGAGATGTTCTTTTACTAATGTTGCTCCTGTGTCTCTGAGGTATCATTAAGAGAAGATGTACAAAAGATAGTGGTGATTAGTCAGGTTATTTACTCTGCTTCTGAAGAAATTTGTGATTGCACCATTTACTAGTCATAAATATTCATCATTTACTATTCATAAACTTTATTTCTATTCTATTCTCCTTAGTACTACACTCTTAATGTAGTTGTGCTTGAAGAAAACTAACTCTTGTTCTGGTGTACTTGATCCAGAGCAACATGCAGCTCCCTAGTTTTTACTTTCAGAACTGTTTTGGAGGATTTTTAAATTCCCTGTAATTCATTGCATAATTCTCCTCTTTGGTTTTGCTCTTAGAAATGACATATATAATGATCTATGTCGTTGTTCTCTTCTCCCCTTGTACAGCACGGAGTCATTTATTTTGCTAATAAAGGACATTTTATTTGGAATAAAATCCCATATCCACTTATTTGGCCTTTTTAGTCAGAAATAGTAGCCTACTGACGACTCTGGAGCTGAGAACTGGCACATATTTTTGCATCTTTTCTTTAAATTAAAAATAGAACAAATTCCTTTCCACATTACCTTTTTGGTATATGCAAATATAATCCTAGAAGCTTGCATTGAACACACCTTTAAAGGACATTAATTTCATTTAACAAAGAACTTATCAGAGAAGTCATTTCTACAAATCGTAAGACTAAAGCCATTGATTGTTTGCTAAAAACTTGGCCACTTTCATGGGAAAATGCTTGAAATTAGTTCCTATTTCTAAGTTTAGATATGAAAATGTGATTCAAATAGAATTGATATGCAAGGATAAACCAAAGAAAAGAAAAACATCTGGTAATTTGATTGATAAGTGAGTTTGTACCCAGTGAACTAGGGAAGAGAAATAAGAAGCTTGCATTATTTCTGAAAATCAGTTACTAGATTTCACTGTTATATAAAAGGAATAGAAAGAGCATAATATTTTGTCTTCAATAGGAAGTAGATAAAACACTTTTTCTTAAATAGGGAGAAAGAGTAAAACTGACTTGAGTACAGGAGGTGAGGACTGTATTACATGAGCCATGTTGATGTAACCATGCCTATTCCTACAGTCATTCCTTTTCACGTCTAGATTGCTATGTCAATACAAATGGGAGCTTAGTGAAAAATCTATAGAGGTACAAAATTAAGACAAAATAATAGTACCACAAACATGGATCTTTGATTCTATACAGTTGTAATATATCACTAAAAGCTCTTTCTAAATCAAATCAAACATTATAGTCCATTTAGTCAATCACTTCATTTTATAGGGGAAAATAATAAGCTAAAGCTCAGAAGGTGATATCTTGAATAAGATACCTAAAAGCCACAACATAATGTGAACTTTAGAACTATACTTCAGCTTTCCATTTTTTCACTGATTTCTCACATGTTCCAGACTGTGGTAAATGGACAAATGAAAGACTGAATAATATATATTAGCCATATTCTTAAAACATTTTCTTTAGCTTGTAATAATGATTAAAATCAAAATTATTACAGAATAGTTTCATTTAATTAACATTTATCCAAAAATAAATATTACAATTACCTACCTTAATGAAAAAATACTACAACAATAAGTATTTCCCAGTTATTCTTCTGCAAACTATTGGCCTGTTACATTCTCTCAAAATATTAGGGAATTATAAGAGTATTAATTTAAATTTAAAAATATTTTTAAAGCAAATATATAATTAAACTTCAGTGAATAAGAATATTTGTAAAATATGATATAAAAGATAAAATACAGTATTTTTTCTAAAATGTCACTGCTAATAAAATGTTATTCATATTATAGCGAGATATTTGAAGTTACTAAAATTTAATCAGTAGAAGCTAACATGGACCCACATATAAATGCAGTATGGGCAGGAAAGTGTTAACAAAGGCAGATAATTGTTTTTAAGCATAGCAATATGGTATTCTTATGTATTAAAAAATTTTAAGAGAAGAAAATTCATTTCATATCAAATTGAAATTTGATGGTCTATAAGAACAAAATACTACCTAAGGAACATGAGAAAACAGTTACAAACTTGAAAAGCAAAACACTAGATATAACTCACACAATTCTCTCAGTCTTTCACCTCACCTTAGAGCTCTAGTTCATCCATTTTTATACCACTTCCAGGTTTCCATAAACTTTCATTATAATATGTGACTCCCCTGCTTAAAAACTTTTATAATTCTCTATTTTGGGGAGTGCAGGAAAAAGATGGCAGAGTAAGAAGGCAAGGCATAAACCTCCCACATTCACACCAAGGAAACAACACAGCAAATGCAACTAACCCTGAAAATGACCTGAAGATTATAGAAAAGACCATATACACCTAGTGAAGAAGAAAGGACCACCCAGAGAAGGGTGAGGTGATAGAAGCACGATCCAGTGGGACCTAAGCCTTTCCCACATTCCAGTCCACAAGCAGGAGGAAGAGGAACAGAATGGGGAGGGAATAAGCACTCAGGAACTCTGAACACCTAGCTCTGGAGATAAGCTCTGGGAACACAAGTCCACATTACATTGGGCTTTCATGATTAATAGAGCTGGACACCAGAGGGAGCCAGAGCACTCTGGGATGCTGAGATCCTGCCACCTGTGGAGGACAGGCACACTACACTGGTCCTACTGAAACACAAAACAAAGATGGTAGAATGAAAGATTGACCAGCACTGGGGAGGGTGCCAGAGGGGCAGGGGTTGGATGGAGCTCTTTCTGGAGGAGAAAGGGCAGGTGGATGACAATTCCTCAGCCCTCCCACAGCCTAACTGGTATGGTAATATCAGGATCCAGCCCCAAATTGTCCATCCCCCTCCTAGTAGCTCAGCCCCAAGATACTCCCCTACATACCCACCGCACCCACCCCACTGGCCCAGCAGCTTCACTATTGCTTCAGGGTTGACAAAGGGTTGCCCTGCATACAATGATCCCAGCAGAAGCTTCACTGCACAGCTCACAAAAGGCCTCAGCTGACAGACATCAGTCATTGCTGCCAGAGAGACAGAAAAGTGGCCCTTCTCATAGCCCACCAACACCAACTGGGCCCCACCACAAAGGACAACCAAGCACAGGTAAGCAAAGAGTCTTGAGCTTCTGTGCACCACAGGATGCCTTCTTCATAAAGCCATTACTCTCTAGTCCATGAGGCATAGTGGATCTAACACAAAGGAAGAAACAAAAAAATAAAACAGACAAAATGAGGAGGCAGAGGAATACATTCCAAACAAAAGAGGAAGATAAGACACTAGAAAAAGGGCTTAATGAGACAGAAATCATCAATTTTTCTAAATAAAGATTTCAATGTAACACTCATAAATATGCTTACTGATGTGTGGAAAAGTTTAACGATCTCAGGAAGGACATCACAAAAGAGATAGAAGAATTGAAAAAGAGCCACTCAGAGCTGAAGAATACAGAAACTGAAATGAAAAATACAATGGAGGGAATGAATAATAGAGTGCTGCGAGTAGAGGAGACAATCAGTAAGATGGAGATTAGAGAACAGGAAAATGATGAAGCTGAAGAACAGAGAGAAAAAATAATTTCTAGAAAGGAGAGGATGCAAAGAGAGTTGTGTGACAACTCCAAATAAAACAATATTCACAAAATAGGGGTACCAGAAGGAGAAAAGAGAGACAGAGGGTTAGAAAGTCTCTTTGAAGAAATAATTGCTGAAAAATTCCCCAATCTGGGGATGGAATTATACGCTCACGTCCTGGATGTACAGAGAGCCCCTAACAAAAGGAACCCCAGAAACACAATATCAAGGCATATAATTAAAATGACAAAAATTAAGGATAAGGAGAGGGTATCTAGAGAGTCAAAAAATTACTTATAAGGGCAACCCCATAAGGCTGTGAGCAGACTTCACCATAGAAACATTACAGGCCAGAAATGAGTGGCATAAAATATTAATGTATTGAAATGTACTGAAACAGAAGGACCATCAACCAAGATTCCTCTACTCAGAAAGGCTATCATCCAGAATTGAAGGAGAAATTAAACATTTCCAAGATAAATGAAAGTTAAAAGAATTCACCACCATTAAACCAGCTTTACAGGATATGTTAAAGGGACTTCTGTAGATGAAAATATTCGTAAGTGTAAAAACTTTTCATCAGTGAAAATAAACTCACAGTAAAGGTAGTAGACCAATTAATAACTAAGCAAGTATGAAGTTAAAAGAAACAAAAGTAATAAAATTAACTATACACAAATCAGTCGAGTGATAAACAAAAAAAAAGATTATGACATCTAATAAAGTGTGGAGAAGGAAGAATAAATGAGAAGTACTTTTAGTCTGTGTTCAAAGTAAAGTGACCATCAGCTTAATATGGACTGTTATATATTTAGGAAAACCTATCTCTGAACCTTATGGTCACCACAAGCCTAAACCCTATAACAGATTTACAAAAAAAAAAAAAATTTTTTTTTAAGAAATCCAATCAAAACATTAAAATAAACCATCCAGTAACCAGAGAAAAGCATAAGAGAGGAAGAATGGATCAGAGAGGAGCTACAAAAACAACCAGAAAACACTTAATAAAATGACAATAGGTACATACCTATCAATAACTACTTTAAATGTAAATTGGACTGAATGGGCCAATCAAAAGACTTAGGGTGGCAGAATAGATAAAGAAACAAGACTGATCTATATGCTGCCTACCAGACACTTATTTCAGACCTAAAGACTTACATAGACTGAAAGTGAAGGGGTTGGAAAAGATATTATATGCAAATATTGGGAAAAAAAGAGCAAGAGTAGCAGTACTTGTATCAGAGAAAATAGATTTCAAAACAAAGAAAGAACAAGAGACAAAGAGGAAATTACATAATGATAAAGGAATCAGTCCAACAAGAGGATATAACATTTAAAAATATCTATGCGTCCAACTTACGAACACCTAAATGTTTAAAACAAATACGGACAGAACTGAAGGGAGACATAGACTGCAACTCAGTCATATTAGGAGACTTTAACACACCACTTACATCAATGGGCAGAGGTAGAATAACCAGAAAGGAAACAGAGGCGCTAAACAACATACTACATCAGATGTATTTAACAGATACATACAGAACATTCAACCCCAAAACAGAAGGTACACAAATCAAAGAGGAGTCCAGCAATACAAGGAGAAAAGTGAAAACAAAATTACAATTCAAACTATGTGGGATGCCACAAAAACAGTTATAAGTGAGAAGTATGTAGCAACACAGGTCTACCTCCAGAAACAAGAACAATCCCAAATAAACAGTCTAAACTCACAACTAAAAAAACGTTAAGAAGAAGAGCAAATGAAAACCAGAGTTAGCAGAAAAAAGGACACAATAAAGGTCAGAGCAGAGATAAATAAAAATAGAGAAATATAAAACAATAGAAAAAAATCAGTGAAACCAAGATTGGGTTCTTTGATAAGATCAACAAAATAGACAAACCCTGAACTAGACTTATCAAGAAAAAAAGAGAGAGGACACAAATAAACAAAATTAGAAAAGAAAAAGGAAGAGTTACAACAGACACCACAGATGTACAAAAGAATTATTAGAAAGTTCTTTGGAAAATTATATGCCAATAAATGGTAGAGCTGAGAAGAAACAGACAAATTCCTAGAAAAGTACAACATTCTAAGACTAGTGGACGAAGCAGCAGAAAAATCTGAACAGACCAATTATCAGTAACCAAATTGAATGGCAACCAAAAAACTCCCATCAAACAAAAATTCAGACCCAGATAATTTCACAGCTGAATTCTACAAAACATTTAAAGAAGAGCTAATACTCATCCTTCTTAAAGTATTCCAAAAAGTATTATCTTAAAGTATTCCACACTCATTCTATGAGGCCAGCATCACTATAATAACAAAACCAGACAGACCCTACAAAATGAAAGTTATAAACTAATATCCCTGATGAACATGGATGCAAAAATCCTTAAGAAAATACTAGCAAATGGAATTCAAAAATACATCAAAAGGTCATCCAACACAACTAAGTGGGATTTATTCCAGGGATGAAAGGATGGTACAATATTTGTAAATCAATCAATAAGACACCACATCAACAAAAAGAAGGATAAAAACCATATGATCATTTCAATAGATGCTCAAAAAGCATTTGACAAAATCCAGCATCCATTCATGATAAAAGCCCTCAACAAAACGTGTATAGAGGGAACATACCTCAACATAATGCCAGATACAACAAACCCATATCTAACATCATACGCAATAGGAAAAAGCTGAAAACTTTTCCCCTAAGATCAGGAACAAGACAAAGATGCCCACTCCCACCACTTTTATTCAACGTAGTATTGGAGGTCCTAGGCATAGCAATCTGACAAGGAGATAAAACGCATCCAAATTAATAAAGAAGAAGTTAAACTGTCACTATTTACAGATGACATGATGCTATATATAGAAAACCTAAAGACTCCACCTAAAAATTATTACAACTAATAAGTGCAATCAGCAAAGTTGCAGGACACAAAATACACAGAAATCTGCTGCATGTCTGTATACTAGCAGAAAGAGAAATCAGGAAAACAATTCCAATTTACAGTTACATCAAAAAGAATAAAATACCCAGGAATAAGCCTAACCAAGAAGGTGAATGACCTCTACTCTGAAAACTATGATACACTGATGAGAGAATAAGAGAAGACACAAAGAAATAGAAATATATCCCATACTCATAGATAGGAAGAATTAATATTGTCAAAAGGGCCATCCTACCCAAAGCAATTTATAGATTCAATGTAATCACTATTAAAGGCCAATGGCATTTTCAATGAACTAGAGCAAATAATCTTAAAATTAATATGGAACCACAGAGACCCTGAATAGCCAAAGCAATCGTGAGAAGGAATAACAAAGCTGGGGGCATTATGTTCCCTGATTTCAAGCTATATTAAAAAGCTACAGTAAACAAAACAGTATGGTACTGGCACAAAAACAGGCCGCATACATCAATGGAACAGAACAGAGAGCCCAGATATAAACCCATGCATATATAGTCAATTAATATATAATAAAGGAGCCATGAATATATGTTGGAGAAAAAACAGTCTCTTCAGTAACTGGTTTGGGACAAAAACTGGACAGCTACATGCAAGAGAATGAAACTCGATTACTGTCTAACTCCATACACAAAAGTAAACTTTAAATGGATTAGAGACCCAAATGTCAGACATGAAAACATAAAACTCTTAGAAGAAATCATAGGCAAAAGTCTCTTGAACATAAGCATGAATTGTTTTTTCTGGACACATCTCCCCAGTCAAGGGAAACAAAATAGAAAATGAACAAGTGCGACTACATCAAACTAAAAAGTTTCTGTACAGCAAAAAACACCATCAACAAAACAAGGCAGCCTACAATATAAGAAAATATATTCATAAATGATTATCTAATAAATGGTTAACATCCAAAATGCATGAAGAACTCACATGACACAACAAAAACACAAATAACCTGATCAAAGAATGGGCAGAAGACCTGAACAAACATTTATGTAAAGAAGAAATACAAATGGCCACGAGGCACATGAAAAGATGCTCCACATCATTAATCATCAGTGAATGCAAATCAAAACCACAGTGAGATATCACCTCACACAAGTTAAAATGGCCACTATCCAAAGAAATAACAAGTGTTGGCGAGGATGTGGAGAAAACCGGACCCTCCTACACTATTGGTGAGAATGTAAATTGTTGCAGCTACTGTGGAAAGGAATATGGAGGGTCCTCAAAAAACTAAAAATAGAAATACCATACAACCTAGTAATTCCACTTCTAGGGATTTATCTGAAGAAAACAAAATCCCTGATTCAAAAAGATATATGCATTCTCATGTTTAATGCCACATTATTTACAATAGCCAGTATATGGAAGCATCAAAGTGTCCACCCATAGATGAATGGATGAGAAGATTTGCTACATATACACAGTGGAATATTATTCAGCCATAAAAAGGAAAGAAATCCTGCCATTTGCAACAACATGGGTGGACCTAGAGAGTATTTTGCTCAGTGAAAAAAGTCAGGCAGAGAAAGACAAACACCATATGTTTTCACTTATTTGTGGAATCTAAAAACAAAACAAAACAAATAGTAGTAGACTCATAGACATTAAGGAGTGACTGGTGGTTACCACTGGGGATTGGTTGGGGTGGGTAAGGGGATAGAGGAGCACAAAAATTCTCAGTCATAATGTAAGTGGTCACAGGGATGGTAGTACAGCATGGAGAATATAGCCAATGATTCTGTAACATCTTCCTATGTTGACAGTAACTGCACTAGTTTGAGTGAGGATTTAATAATATGGGTAAATGGTGAGCCACTGTGTTGTATACTTGAAACCAACATAAGATTTTATATCAACTATACTTCAATAAAAAAAATCCTACATTATCTTAACCTATACTACCAGTAGCTTTCAGTGTTTAAGCAATTGTAAATTGTACTTTGTTTCTATTCCCCACCCAATCTACTACACCATGCTGTTCTTGTGGGAATGATCACAATGGATCCTGTCTCCATACTTTTCCTATGGCTGTGCCACTCATCTCATCAGAAGCATTCGCAGCCTCTCCAGCCACAGTCACATCATGTCTTTCTGTTAATGCTCTGCTTCTTGGAAGCCTGTCCTGACCACATTACTGAATTATTTTAATGATGTTGTCATTAGCTTTGTTATTTTAGCTATTTTTAGCTATCCTGGGGGATATCACACCTGCTTTGGGCAAGAACTATTTTTATTCTACTCAGCATCTCAAAAAGTGCACTGTACAGCACTGTGAATATCATAGTTACTCAATAAAGAGTGAAAACATAAATAATAGGTTTTAGAAAGGAACATATATTCAGATGACCAGAGGAATAAAGTAATCTTTTCAGTTGCCAATTCTACAATTGAAATACAACACTTATTTTCTGAGCAGTAAATTCTAAGTTCTCACGTTTCCTGGAAGATACAGAGGGCTGGAAAATAGACATTGAACCGCTGAATAGGCCAAGAACAAAAGATGCTCTGATACCCTATTAAAAGAACTTTAATCTAAAACTAAGGGGTTGGGAGAAAAAATCCTTATGTCTTGTGTCAAATATAGAAGAGATAGGTAAAGGGTGAGACAATGGGGTTGCTGATACAAGAATCCTCAGACATACAGACTATCCATAGGCTTTTTCAGATCTCCACAAATTGTTCTTAATGGGAGAAGTAGCTGAATTGCATTCTGATCTACAGATATCAAATGATTTTTTTTAATTTGCATATAAACTTGAATTCACTTTTTAAAGAAAGAGCAATAAGCAAACATTTAAAAACACGAAAAAGTAAGAAGGAAGAGTCACACCTGTCCTCTCCCATTTCTGCGTAAAGTCCTCTAATGGCATCTCCAACATGCTTCACCTGTCTCCTATTTCTTGATTCATAAATTTTTAACTTGACACACTGTCATCCTAATATGATTAATGAGGTTTTTTTAACTCGTAAGTATGCCCTCCTCCCCTCCCTTCCTCCTCCAAATTTGAGAAATTGCAATATTCAGTTCTTAACTGATTACTACTGAAAATTTTTTAAAAATCTATTCAGTTTTCTATTTCTCATTGTGTTGGCCATAAACACTTTTGTCTTGACTCCCTGCTTTGTGAGGCGAGGTCATGAGCTTCAGCTGATTTCTAAATGTGCTGAAGTAAGAAATTCAAGCTGACATGGAAAGATGCCTAAGATGGACTGAGAACAGAAAACTAAGTCACAGGTGAAGTCTTTAACCTCTTTCATAATTGCACATTTTTTATTCTGATTTCAGAAAAATTGGTTTTTAAACATAATGCAATGAAGAAAATATGTTTGTTTATCTAGTAAGCCAACATTCATGAAAAAAATAAAATTTTATAGCTGTGAAGATATGAGACAAATACAGGAAAAGAACTCATTCCTTTCTAACTTTCATTACTTTTAATGAGGTGGAACTGTTCTTTTGCTTTTCTCTATGACACTAAATATAATACTTTTTATTACTCTATCTTCTTTTCAAACATAACTACTCTGGAATTCAGTAGAAGTACAAATAAAATAATAGAAAGGCATATTTAAGCCTATGCATGTTGTAGGGATATGTGTTTTGCGGGGGAGAATGTCCCGCTGGGGCACCGAGGGAGCAGGCGCAGGAGGAACACGCAAGAGAAAGGAGACAGTGGAGGAGTGACCTACATTTGTATTCATCCGTCACTAATAACAACTTATGATAAAACTGGAGTGACAAATGGCTATCTAAGCAATATGGAAGCTTCTAAAAGCAGATCTACTGTTTTGCAAATCATCAGCTGATTTCACAGTTAAATGTGTAAACGCGAACTTTCCTTTACCAGTTTTCCAGGAGACTGCGCTAAAGCTATCTTGGGAGGAGGGTAGCATGATAGCAGTGTGACTTCATCTCATATTTGGTCTATTTTAAAGCCCAAAGGGGGGTGGGGGAAGGAAACAAAATGGATGTTGTGAGATGTTACACAAATCACAACAAAGGCAACCAGAGTGATAGACAAAGATGTACAGTTCTCACCTGTGGGCTTCCAAGAAGCAGACTCAGATGTATCATTCAAGAAATGTATTACCATTTATGACACACTTTCAGAATCAACTCTCTGGATGGGAGGGAAGTAGTATTTGCACTGGGAGAAGTTTTGCTAAGGTGCTGTCATAATTAGGGACTATGAAGTTAGAAGCTGGACCAGCCGTTCAGAGATTTTCTCAACTGAAACAAAGACGTCAAGCTCTGATAACCCACTCCCCAGCCCCCACG
Source organism: Phataginus tricuspis (assembly GCA_029783875.1). NCBI lineage: Eukaryota > Metazoa > Chordata > Mammalia > Pholidota > Manidae > Phataginus > Phataginus tricuspis. The sequence goes on along the minus strand of JAQQAC010013566.1, from coordinate 2,690,210 downwards.
TCCACCTCCTCCACTGAGTGGATGCAGGCTGCCGCAGGGAGGGCATGTGATTGTGTCAGGTTGCCAGGAGAAAGCAGAGAACTGAGGATGTTAGCAGGTGTCATTCCTAGCAGCTGGGAGAATAAGCATTTCAGCTCTGAAATGGGAACTGAGTGAGGCACCATGGTGTCCAGTACTGCCTACCCTTCAGCCATGTCACGCTCAGCAGCTGAATTTGGGATGCTTACACTCAAACTCCTGATGGTACATCATTGATCTTTTCTGGTTAAATAGATTAAGGAATAACCCTTTCTGGCTGACAATCTACCTGGTTCTTAGAGATACCACATACTATTAATTCCTCAGAGCTCTCCATAGGCCAGGCCTCCCTGGCTGAACCTCACCACTAATTATGTTAATTGTGCCTGCCTGGTATTTGAGAATCCTATCACTGCCTCTGCTGCCAGTGAGCCTGCTTCAGTGAGAGCAGCTCTCACTCTCAGCCCTGGCCCACTAAAGATGGCCACACTGAGCTTCCCTGTGACTCTGAGGGCCACTCATCATCACGTTGCTCAGCTGTGGTGAGCAGAAGGTCCTTCACGTCTTCCCTCAGAGGGCCTTGGCCCTCACATAATATATCCATTTTGGCATGTGCACTTATTTAAGCTTTTGGCTTTCCTTTCTATTGTCTTCCTTGGCTATTCTCCCATTTCTTTATTTGGCATGGGCTAAAACTTTCTGCAAGCATCTAAGATCCATTCTAGATGCATGTGAACATCGTCTCTTGCCAATCGTTTAAGACCTGGGTATGAGGAATAATTTCCCACATTGATAAACTTCTCCTTTTGCAACTTTATGTCCCACCTACCTTGATCCTAGACTCCAGAGTCCAGGCCAAATATCCTCTCCTAGTTCCCACTAATACATGACAAAGAAGTCATACAGCTTCTCTAGAATACAGTCCCTTCCCCTCTAACCAAACCCAGCATTCTGCCAGTCAGGTGACACTGTGACTCAGCCAGAGAGGAGAAATGGGAAAGATCCGGAGAAAGGCACAATGACTCTGGGGCATCTCCTTCTGCTTCATCATCAAGGAAAGTGGAGAAAGCCGTTGCTTTAACAGAGAGAAGTGGGCTGCATCTTCAGGCTGAGGCTCAGAAGCAGCAGGGATTCAGGATTTTTGCGTCCGCCACTCACATATCCTCATCCCATGTCTCAGGACCCCATTCCTTCCCAGCAAGACCCTGCCTGATCTGGGGTGACCTCACATGCAGCTCTGACAGCCTTTCAGGAATTCCTGTACCTAGTCTCCAGCTTTCTCTGCCCTCTGGCTGCTTTTTCTATGCTGCCAAAGAGGCCTTCTGACTTCCGTAGTCAGCTTTTAATCAACAGTTAACCAGCCTCAGCTTTTTTGCTGTCTCTCCCAGAGCATTAATAGCCCCTAGCAAATATCATCCAACTTCATTTTCCTCATATTTGCTCTCACTTTCATATTTCTTATGTGTTGGGTGTATTACTACCACTAATTCATTTCCTTCCATGGACGTATCATCCCACCTTACCACCAAGTGAAAATTTTAACAATTCTCTGGGCCAAGGCCAGGTGCGCTCCGCCTTCCAAGTGCAGGACCCTCCCCGACAGTGAGAGGATGAGGGCGACAGCTCCCATCTCCCCAGTGTCTGCTTTCTCAGGCCACTCCCAGCACCAGCTGTCACAGCTTGGATTTCCCAGTAAGAAGACTCTGACGTGGGGATTCATAGGCAGGAAGTTTATGAAGGCGTAGTCTTGGGATGGACAAATTTGGTAAAAGGAGAGAACAGAGGAGCTGGCAGGGTTGGGTGACAGTGCGCTCCCAACGAGGCCCCGGCCGTTTCTGTAGGGAATGCTGCAGCTGAGATGCCCTTCAGAAAAATCCCAACCGTGGTGAGTGGGCAGGGTAATTATACCCCACAGCAACTTCCCTCTGGAAGCTCTTGGGACCTCAGTCAAGGTAGTTTTCTTCAGCAAAGGGAAATTCCAAGAGAAAACTGGCAGCTGAAGGTGGCTGGCCTTTGGCAGTATGCCCTGTCTCCGGGGAGAGGCCTTCAGCCTTGCAGGGGGGTCTGGCTGTACGTCGCAGCACTGAATGCAGGAAAAGTGACCGTAAGACCAGGTCCTGCTGTTTCTGCTTCTCACTTAAAATGACTTTGGGGACAACATTAAATAACTAATTCAACACCTGGGTATTTCCCTTGTATTTCCCACTGGTTTTCCCTTCCGCCATCTTCGCTGTGCTTTGTCCTCCCGTGACGTTCATCTTCACCGTGAATGACTACCAGATTCATGTCACTCAAACACTGGTATATGTAAGTTATCCTTCTCCATCAAGAAGGTCTCCCTTTCTCTTAAAGAATAAATAAAACCCAAATTTCCAACCTAATTCCAACTAACGTCTCTATATACAAAACATTTGCTCAAATCAGAATTGTCTATATATTGTAGCCCGTCCCCCAAGCAGCCAACTTGAATTTACCCTTTCATGTTTTGCTCGTATTATTGTACCATTTTGAAAAGCCTTTCCTTCTACTTACCCTTTAAGATGATTTAGATCAAAATTTATAGGGTGGTTGAAGGGAATACAATGACCTCTCTCCCCTCTGGATTTTATCACTTACTGCATAGAACACCCTATTAGAAATTCTTTACATGTAACCTCTCATCTGCCTTGTAGTTTACCTTTTCAAAAAATTAAGTCTTTTCTCCTGTCGAGAGGGTAACAAATCTTAGGGCGAGTGGTATTTTGATGCTGTATACCTAGTATCAATAAACCCTAAATGAATGAGTGTGGAAAAGCACTTGCCACAAACATCTGTGTCACTTTCTCCTTGAGAAAGAAACCCTCCCAAATTTAGTGTCTTCTAAATTTAGGATTTGTCCTGTCCTAGAATTGTAGCACATAATATGATGCCAGATTATATTCCATCCCCACTAGGTGTATTTGTGCCAACAGGGGTGTTGGTGCATTTACTCTGGGCAGAAGAAAAACCACTCCTACATCTTGGAATTCATGCAGATGCTTCTTTGTGTGGAAAAGAAAGAATACAGTACATATATAATAGCTATGAGAGCTTTTTGTAGCACCAGCTGGGGGGACCAGGTAAAAGCAGCCAAGTAATTACCCAATGAATAAAAGACCACCACCAAGCTCTTCAGGCAGCACGCTAATGGAATTCATGATTATAGCTATGGTTCATGTAGGGCACCAAAGCGACTCAAGAGTAAGCAATTAATATGGAAGAATTTTTACCATTTCTTGGTTGCCAAGAAAGTTATGAGTTTTAATACATTTTAAACCTATTTTTTTCTAAATTTTTCAAGGACCGGAGCAATTGGGTTGATTGAAACCCATATCTCACCATTCAATAGCATTCTTTTAGTGCTGCTAGGCTTTCAGATTACATCACTTAAAGAAAAATATCAGAGGACTAGAATCTAAAGGGGCAGTTCACAAGTGGGGGCAAAAAGTGGACATTTGGTGGCAATGTCTGGTGACAGTTCAGCTGTCAGACTGGGAAGAGGAGATGCCATTGACATCTGATGAGTAGAGGCAGAGAGGCTGCTAAATACCTACACAGGACAGTCCCCACAGCAAAGATTTATCCAGCCTAAATACCATAGGATTGAGGTACAAAAACCTTGACCTAGACCAAAGTGCTTTTTTTCAGGTTATTTTCATCATGTACCAAAAAAATGAACTGCATTCTTCCTTTGGGAGTAGAAGATGCTTCAGTTTTAAATTAGTTTATTATATATACACGAAGGCAAAAGATTTTTGATGTAGTGATATCAAAGTTTCACCTAAAATTGTGTGTAGAAATGTTTTACTGTAAGCAACACAAACCATTCCTTCAAGCAATTTGGAATCAAAACCACAGTGAATTGTGCTTTAGTTTCTTTTATTCTAAGGACGTTAGTAGCTCCATAATGACTTTATTATTGTGGTTGAAACTACATTGCATATGTCCTTTGCTTTCTCAGGACTGGGTATAATAATGGGAGACATTGTTACTATTACCATTTGGATCCTTTAAATGTTCTCCAACCAAATGGCTTCTGGAACCTGCTGCACTATAATTCTTCCTGTAGTTACAGCAGTTTCATCTCTACTCGAGTCTTCATTCAAGTGCTCTCAGCCTAACTTTATGCTTTCAGTGTGTTTCAAGTACACAAATGTAGACTGAACATCTGCTCCATTCCGTAACCAGAGTATTCTCTGATGAAGTGACAGCTCAGAGAGTGACTGCCATTACTTAGCTTCCTAATAGTCATTCCCTAGGGCTCTTTCAAAGAAGTTACCCGTTATTCTCACAATGAGAAGTGATATTTCTCCTGATAGCTGAACACAAAAGTAAGTGGACTCATCTTTTTCTGTTATATGTTTCATTAGTAGCAAATTTCCTCAGTGTTTATATCAATAAGATTTTTAAAGAGGAAAACAAAAGGCAAAACACAATCAAAAAAGGTGCCATACACACAATGCCCAATGCTATTAATAATACTTAATTAGTTAATAACAGTAGGTAATAAAACATTTCATGGTGTAGGGAAATAATTTTACTTTATTTGTATATAAGACATTTTTATACAATAGGAAAATAAATGAGTTTTTACATTTCTTCTCCAGTGAAAATATTTATAAAATAATAGTCAAACTAATAACATGCTAATTTGTACACAGGTTCTTCATGTACACTTAATTATACATTCTTCCAGATTCGGTAAGTTTATCTGGACAGACCACCAGAGAGCAAACATTGAATTATGTTCTCTTCACTCTTTACAAGAGTTCCATCTATGAGTTAAAACACTCATGTGATCTCAACACACATGCATACTACATATTGATGTATTGAATTTAATGCAAAAAAAATCTTTTTTTTTCCTGGGCCAAATTGGAGATGAATCTAGTGCCTTCATCATTTTCCTAAAGGAGTATGTAACTTGCAAAAGCAATGTGAACCACTCACTCACTGTTTTACTTGGAATTCCTAGATTTAGAAGAGGGATATTATATTCTAAGCACTATTTGTCTTCTTCATGGTTTAGAATCATAAATATCACCCTACATTTCTTTCCACAGTGAGAATAATAGTAGTTTTCATGTTACGTGGATATGTCTATGGAGTGTAGGAGGAAGAAGCCTCATCACTGATGGTCAGGCTACCACATGACTACAAGTGGTGACAGATTTCTTGTTTATTTGGCTTGGATATATGAGCAAAGCGTTGGAAGAGACACAGCTGGAATTCTGATTTGATCCGCCCTCTTTTGAAGGAAGCAATACATAATTATATCTCAACCGATGATCATGATTCAAGCTTCGGACTCCATCAGACAGGCCACCATTATTACGTTTGCCTGCTCCTTCAGTTTCAGAAAGATAAGCACTCTCCTTTGGAGCCACATAACTTGCACCAGAAGTTCTCTCAGTCTTTTGCCTCAATATTTCAACTTACTCGTGGAATCTTTAACTAGGAAGCTGTTTTCTCATTCCATGGAGTGTCCCTCACCATTGATGAGTCAGCACTCCAGCCGGCTCTCCGGGGAAGTCTGGGATTCGGGAAGGGCAGTCGGGGTTTCCAGAGGAATGGAGTAGGAACAAATTTTTACTTAATTCTTTTTTAACTTTATATTTTGATATTTTTCTAGTTATGAGTTGGATTACTATCCTCTTTCCATTTTCTGTAGTGAATAGAAACTTAAGCATGATTTTATTCTCATAAAATAGGATTGTCATTTGCCTAGCCCTGCTGTATAATTAATTACCACCACAAGATAAACTATTCCAAATCTCAAATCATTATTTTTTAGTAGAAAACCTCCAATATTTTAGTAGTTTTACGATCACGTGGCAGAGCATATCATGCTATAGGTATTATAAATACTGTTGGTGTGAACCATAATTTGAGCAAAATAAACCTGAAAAAAATTTGGCATTCATAGAAAGCATCACCAATAGATTATGGCATAGCTTGTATCTATAGGATAGGTGCTGTTTATATTTACACCCAGTTTATAATAGGTTGGAAAGTTCTTCTCAAACTACTGGCATAATTTCCAACTTTTCAGGTTTCCTTCCAAATACTTACTAGGATTTCCCCAAGGGGCTTACGTTCATGGAACAAAGGCCCTCCCCTCTATGCAGCCCCCATGCCTGATCGACCCTCCCTGGACCTGATTGCTTTTCCAGCCATCACCTATGTTTGATAGAAAGGTGCCACTGTCACTGCTGCTCATGCTTCCAGTCCACTGGGGAAGGCAGGGAGGCAGGGAGGCGATTTCATGCGGTCCTCAGTCGGCTGGCTCATAGCACACTCCCCTCACCTGCAATGTCACAGCTCTTTGAATTCAGGCACATGCACTCTAATTATTATACATCTTAGATTTGCACATCTTTCTGTTAGGGTCGTGCTGCACTGAATAAGCTCAAAAGAATGCTAAAATGTAATTTAAAATAAAGAATATTAAGGATATCCAAATAAAGACACCACTTGTCACTTATAAAAATACCCCTTTCTACTTCTACACATTTCTTCTCTCTATGCCCAATGCCCAATACGTTCTTTCTCAAACTCTCTTTAAAAACTTTTTATCCAACTACTGAATGACACATTTATTTTCCTTCTCTTCACCAAACTTTATCTCTCTGTATTTTCTTTTTTTTTTAACAATTTATTTTATTTTAGTATCATTAACCTACAATTACATGAGCAATATTGTGATGATTAAACTACCCCCTTCATCAGGTCCCCCACACCAACACCATTACAGTCACTGTCCATCAGTGTAGTGAGATGAGAATCACTACTTGTCTTCTCTGAGCTGTACAGTCCTCCCCGTGCACCCCCACCCTATGTCTGCTAATCGTAATGCCCCTTTTACCCTCTTATCCCTCCCTTCCCGCCCTTCTTCCCCAGTCCCTTTCCCTTTGGTAACTATTAGTCCGTTCTTGGGTTCTGTGAGTCTGCTGCTGTTTTGTTCCTACAGTTTTTTTTCTTTGTTCTTCTACTCCACATATGAGTGAGATCATTTGATACTTGTCTTTTTCGGCCTGGCTTATTTCACTGAGCATAATACCCTCCAGCTCCATCCATGTTGTTGCAAATGGTAGGATTTGTTTTTTTCTTATGGATGAGTAATATTCCACTGTGTATATGTACCACCTCTTCCTAATCCATTCATCTACTGATGGGCACTTAGGTTGCCTCCATTTCTTGGCTATTGTAAATAGTGCTGCAATAAACATAGGGGTGCATCTGTCTTTTTGAAACTGGGCTGCTGCATTCTTAGGGTAAATTCCTAGGAGTGGGATTCCTGGGTCATATGGTATTTCTATTTTGAGTTTTTTGAGGAACCTCCATACTGCTTTCCACAATGGTTGAACTAATTTGCATTCCCCCCAGCAGTGTAGGAGGGTTCCCCTCTCTCCACATCCTCACCAACATTTGTTGTTGTTTGTGTTTTGGATGTTGGCCATCCTCACTGGTGTGAGGTGATATCTCATTGTGGTTTTAATTTGCATTTCTCTGATGATTAGCGATGTGGAGCATTTTTTCATGTGCCTGTTGGCCATCTGGATTTCTTCTTTAGAGAAGTGTCTATTCATGTCCTCTGCCCATTTCTTAATTTGGTTATTTGCTTTTTGTTTGTTAAGGTGCGGTGAGTTCTTTGTATATTTGTATGTCAACCCCTTATCAGATACATCATTTATGAATATATTTTCACATATTGTAGGATGTCTTTTTGTTCTACTGATGGTGTCCTTTGCTGTACAGAAGCTTTTCAACTTGATATAGTCCCATTTGTTCATTTTTGCTTTTGTTTCCCTTGCCCGGGGGGATATGTTCATGAAGAAGTCGCTCATGTTTATGTCCAAGAGATTTTTGCCTATGTTTTTTTCTAAGAGTTTTATGGTTTCATGACTTCCATTCAGGTCTTTGATCCACCTTGAGTTTACCTTTGTGTATGGGGTTAGACAGTAGTCCAGTTTCATTCTCTTAAATGTAGCTGTCCAGTTTTTCCAACACCACCTGCTGAAAAGGCTGTCATCTCCCCATTGTATATCCAGGGCTCCTTTATCAAATATTAATTGACTGTAGGTGTTTGGGTTAATGTTTGGATTTTCTATTCTGTTCCACTGGTCTGTGCGTCTGTTTTTGTGCCAGTACCAAATTGTCTTGATTACTGTGGCTTTGTAGTAGAGCTTGAAGTCAGGGAGCGTAATTCCCCCTGTTTTATTCCTCCTTCTCAGGATTGCTTTGGCTATTTGGGGTCTTTTCTGGTTCCATATGAATTTTAGAATTATTTGTTCCAGTTCATTGAAGAAAGCTGTTGGTAGTTTGATAGGGATTGCATTGAATCTGTAGTTTACTTTAGGTAGTATAGCCATTTTGACAATATTTATTCTTCCTAGCCAAGAGCATAGGATGCATTTCCATTTGTTAGTGTCTTCCTTAATTTCTCCTAGGAGTGTCTTGTAGTTTTCAGAGTAAAGGTCTTTCACTTTCTTCGTTAGGTTTATTCCTAGGTATTTTATTCTTTTAGATGCAATTGTGAATGGAATTGTTTTTCTGATTTCTCTTTCTGTTAGCTCATCATTAGTATATAGGAAAGCAACAGATTTCTGTATGTTAATTTTATATCCTGCAACTTTGCTGAATTCAGATTTTATTTCTAGTAGTTTTGGAGTGGAGTCTTTAGGGTTTTTTATATACAGTATCACATCATCTGCAAATAGTGACAATTTGACTTCTTCTTTACCAATCTGGATGCCTTGTATGTCTTTGTTTTGTCTGATTGCAATGGCTAGGACCTCCAGTACTATGTTGAATAACAGTGGAGAGAGTGGGCACCCCTGTCTTGTTCCCGATCTTAGATGAAAAGCTTTCAGATTCTCGCTATTAAGTATGATGTTAGCTGTGGGTTTGTCATATATAGCCTTTATGATGTTGAGGTACTTACCATGTATACCCATTCTGTTGAGAGTTTTAATCAAAAATGGATGCTGAATTTTGTCAAATGCTTTTTCAGCATCTATGGAGATGATCATGTGGTTTTTGTTCTTCTTTATATTGATGTGATGGATTATGTTGATGGATTTTCGAATGTTGTACCATCCTTGCATCCCTGGGATGAATCCCACTTGATCATGGTGTATGATCCTCTTGATGTATTTTTGAATTCGGTTTGCTAATATTTTGTTGAGTATTTTTGCATCTATGTTCATCAGGGATATTGGTCTGTAATTTTCTTTTTTAGTGAGATCTTTGCCCGGTTTTGGTATTAGAGTGATGCTGGCTTCATAGAATGAGTTTGGAAGTATTCCCTCCTCTTCTATTTTTTGGAAAACTTTAAGGAGAATGGGTGTTATTTCTTCTCTATATGTCTGGTAGCATTCAGAGGTGAATCCATCAGGTCCAGGGCTTTTGTTCTTGGGTAGTTTTTTGATTACCAATTCAATTTCATTGCTGGTGATTGGTCTGTTTAGTTTTTCTGTTTCCTGCTTTGTGAGTCTTGGAAGGCTGTATTTTTCTAAGAATTTGTCCATTTCTTCTAGGTTTTCCAGCTTGTTAGCATATAGATGCTCCTAATATTCTCTTATAATTCTTTGTATTTCTGTGGGGTCCGTCATTATTTTTCCTTTCTCATATCTGATTCTGTTTATGTGTGTAGATTCTCTTTTTCTCTTAATGAGTCTGGCTAGGGGTTTATCTATTTTGTTTATTTTTTCAAAGAACCAGCTCTTGGTTTCATTGATTTTTTTTCTATTGTTTTATTCTTCTCAATTTTATTTATTTCTTCTCTGATCTTTATTATGTCGCTCCTTCTGGTAACTTTGGGCCTCATTTGTTCTTCTTTTTCCAATTTCAATAATTGTGTCTTTAGACTGTTCATTTGAGAATGTTCTTCCTTCTTTAAATAGGCCTGGGTTGCAATATACTTTCCTCTTAGAACTTCCTTCTCTGCATCCCACAGAAGTTGTGGCTTTGTGTTGTTGTTGTCATTAGTCTCCATATATTCTTTGATTTCTGTTTTGATTTGGTCGTTAACCCATTGATTCATTAGGAGAATGTTGTTAAGTCTCCATGTATTTGTGAGCCTTTTTGATTTCTTTCTGAAATTTATTTCTAGCTTTATACCTTTGTGATCTGAGAAGTTGGTTGGTAGGATTTCAATATTTTTGAATTTACTGAGGTTCTTTATGTGGCCTAGTATGTGGTCTATTCTGGAAAATGTTCCATGTGCACTTGAGAAGTATGTGTATCCTGCTGCTTTTGGGTGCAGAGTTCTGTAGATATCTGTTAGGTCCATCTGTTCTAGTGTTTTGTTCAGGGCCTCTGTGTCATTACTTATCCTCTGCCTGGTTGATCTATCCTTTGGAGTGAGTGGTGTATTAAAGTCTCCTAAAATAATTGCATTACTGTCTATTTCCTCCTTCACTTCTGTTAGTATTTGTTTCACATATGCTGATGCTCCTGTGTTGGGTGCATATATGTTTATAATGGTTATATCTTCTTGTTGGACTGACCCCTTTATCATTATGTAATGTCCATCTTTATCTCTCGCTACTTTCTTCGTTTTGAAGTCTATTTTATCTGATACAAATACTGCAACACCAGCTTTTTTCTCTTTGTTGTTTGCTTAAAATATTTTTTTCCATCCCTTCACTTTTAGTCTGTGTATATCTTTGGGTTTGAGTTGAGTCTCTTGTAATCAGCATACAGATGGGTCTTGCTTTTTTATCCACTCTGTTACTCTGTGTCTTTTGATTAGTGCATTCAGTCCGTTTACATTTAGGGTGATTATTGATAGATATGTACTTATTGCCATTGTTGGCTTCAGATTCGTGGTTACCAAAGGTTCAAGGGTTGCTTCTTTATTATCTGAGAATCTAACTTAACTTTCTTGTTAAGTTATTGTGAACGCCGTCTTATGTTTCTTTATCTCTCCCTTCCTATTCTTCCTCCTACTTTCTTTATATATTAGGTGTTTTATTCTTTGCCTTTAGTTGATATTTGGATGGTCTGCTTTCTTTACTATGATTTTATTTTCTCTGGTGACATCTTTTTAGCCTTAGAGGTGTTTCCCTCTAGAGCAGTCCGTGTAAGATATCCTGTAGTGGTGGTTTATGGGAGGCAAACTCTCTCAACTTTGTTTTGTCTTGAAATTGTTTAATCCCTCCGTCATATTTAAATGATAATCGTGCTGGATACAATATTCTTGGTTCGAGGCGCTTCTGTTTCATTTCATTAAATATATCATGCCATTCTCTTCTGGCCTGTAAGGTTTCTGTTGAGAAGTCTGATGACAGTCTGATGGGTTTTCCTTTGTAGGTGATCTTTTTCTCTCTCTTGCTGCCTGTAATACTCTGTCTTTATCTTTGATCTTTTCCATCTTGATTATTATGTGTCTTGGTGTTGTCTTCCTTGGGTCCCTTGTTTTGGGAGATCTGTGGGCTTCCGTGGACTGTGAGACTATTTCCTTCCCCAGCATGGGGAAGTTTTCAGCAATTATTTCTTCAAAGACCCTTTCTATCCCTTTTTCTCTCTTCTTCCTCTGGTACTTCTATTATGTGAATATTTTTCCGTTTGTATTGGTCACACAGTTCTCTTAATATTCTTTCATTCTTAGAGATCCTTTTATCTCTCTCTGCCTCAGCTTCTTTGTATTCCTGTTCCCTGTCTTGCAATTCCTTGACCGTCTCTTGAACCTGATTCAATCTGCTGTTGAGCCCATCAATGGCTTGTCTCATTTCTGCATTGTCTTTCCTCACTTCCCTCACTTCCTCCCTCAGCTCTTGCACATTTTTCTGTAGATCCGTCAGCATGGCTATGACTTTTATTCTGAATTCTTTTTCCGGAAGACTATGCATGTCCATTCCTTCAGATTCTCTCTCTGGGGTGGTGTTTGTCTGAAGCTTTGTCTGTATCATATTCTTCTGTCTTCTCATGACTATAGAATTAGTTGTTGGTAGTTGTCACGTATGTCTGCTGGGCTCTTTATGACCGCCTTTCCGGGACTCCCGCCAGAGTGCTGGGGTGGAGGAGCACTCGGGTCTCGCTGGGTCGTGGCTCCGTCCCGCCTGGCCTGGTGCCAAGTTCTCTCTCCGGAGTGTCTGACCCCTGGAGCTCTTGGGGAGAGGAGCGCTCGGTCCCGCCGGGTCACGGCTCCGTATCTTGTCCACCTCACCGGCTGCCGAGTTCTCTCAGGTGTACCTGTACGCTGTGCACTTTCCTGTGTATTCTGGTCTCTCTTTTAAGGATAGTTGTATTTGCTGTGTTTTTGTGAATAAATATAATGTTGGGAGGAATTTTTCTGCCGGTCTGTTCACGTTGCCATCTTCCTGGAAGTCTCTCTCTGTATTTTCTTATGTAGATTTCGTCAGTCCCTTTCCCAGCAAGAAGGACTCCTATCAAATGGGCAATTTTCAGATTCTCTTTGGTGGTTGCAGAAGAAGGAAAATTTATCTTTATACCACAACCACAGGCATTTTCCTACATGTGAGTTTTGGCAACAGTAGGAATACTGTAAAGATATGAAGCAAATTCAGAATAAGTTCACACAAGTCATATATGCCCTTTCAATAACACCTGCCTTGTGGTAACTATAAGTCAGATACCTAGACTCAACTTTTAATTCAGCAAATTCTCCTTTAAAAGATTACATTGTCTTTTCCTATAGTGTATCATTGATTGGGACCATCTGAATTTAAAGATATGCTAAGTCTTTTAATTTTATGACAGATGGCAATTCAGAGTCCAAGCTCATTTTTGCTCTTATTTAAAATTGTATATTCAAATTAATACATGTGGGTAAGAAGCCAAAATATTTTTTCTCAGGCACAGCAAAGACTGAAGAAAATAGATATATCAATTAAAGGTTGACTATGACATCTATTGACAATTCTTCCTACAATTACTTGCCTAGCCAGAGTATCTGGAACGGCTATCTACCCACAAACCCAGGTATGCTAGAAAAAACGTATTACACATCTTATTATTCAAATTAACTTCTCTTGATATTCCATTCATTCCACTAAAATGATGGGAAACAAATTCAACACATTTTCAGTTTTCCTCCATTTCTTCAGGATTTTATCTAAGTTTTGAGGAGCTTATAAAATACCAGGGAATCAGAGTGTATGCATTCAGCTTTCATTGTCCTCTGGGCAGACAGATATTTGCCTAGACAACCATCTTCATATCTGATCCACAAGGCCCCTTCAGTCAGAGGATTTCTACATTACTTCTGTGTTTTACTGAGGACATTCGAATGCACAAGGAATGGTATAAGTTCTCTAATCAGCCCCCACAGCCAAATCCCTTTCCAGGGCCTTGCTGCATGCCTGGGATTGGGACCAGAGCTCAATCCCCTTTGCAGACAAGTTCTCCAAAACTCTCAAAGATCTTGCCAATTCTGAGGACTCTGGGGCCCTCTGATATCTTATCTATCCTTGCTCAGCACAGCATTTTTAAATTGAGAGGAAAAGGAAAAGGAGAGTCATGTTTTTTTCCCAAGATGCTCTCAGTCTTCTGTATACCCTTGGCATGCTGAGAACCCAGGAAGGGACAAGACTCTCAGAAGCCTTAGGAGTATTTTATTGCAAAAGTGTATTCAAACAAGAAAATAGAACTCCAGCAAAGAGAGTCAGAGTGGAATCGAGGGAAAATCCTGGGCCAGGGCCAGCTGCCTGCCGTCCTGATGGAAATCTTTGCATTGCTGTTCCCTCTTCATCTGACATATACAAAATGTATCAGAAAAAACTTTCTATTGAGATCACAAAGTAGATGTGCCAGCTTGGTGTAAACCTGTCATTTTCCATGTTTTCTGCACAACTGTTTCTTTTTTATTTTCCAATACTATGAAGATGTTTGAGGAAGCATCAAAATTTTCTAAAGATTTTTTTTTAGAAAAGTTTAAGCCAGAAAATAGTGAAGTATGAAAGATGTCTCATTCTCTTTCCCTTTTCAACTGCAACCCAAGACAATAGGGAGAACATGAAATTTAAAAAAAACACTCCATCTTTGATGGAATAAGGATATAACTTATATAGCCAAAATTCATACAAGGTGGGTTACTTGTTCACAGTAAGAGCATATGGTGAGAATTCCAGCGGCTTAACATCAGGCAGTTCAGGGTCCTCCAAAGTCATGGCATACCCTGAAGGACACAGTCCATAACCCCTTACTTGGAATCACAAAAATGGGATATAGGACTGTCTACAAATGCTGCCTACACACCTGTCTATATTCCTCCTGATATCACAATGTGGCAGAAGCAATAGATAAATTTGGAAATATACAGAAAACACCATCTCTACAAACGTGCTCTGATGCAGAGCTGTGTAAATGATCAAGAGCTCTCAGGCTTCTCATTTTCCCAGCTGAACATCTGGAGGGCTGCACAGTGAGCCAGGGAAGGTGTCCATGAGCCCAGACAATAGCCCTGGCTCAAATATCCTCAAATAAATGGCTGGTCCGGGGAGAAACTGCCTGTTTGAATGTATCTTTTTAATTATATAATATGTATAAAATATATGTAAAAAAGGAAAGGAAACAAAAATGAGAGGTGAAAAATGGTGGTTTTTAAAAATGAAAACATTGAGTAAAAATATTTTTAATAACTCAAAAACAGTAATGAAAATGTTGCCCCTCAAAATAAGACATCAGGAAAGATACAAGGTCAGTGAAGAATCGAGAAGTCAACCAAAGGAAATGAAAATAACACGTGGAGTTTATGAAAGAAGCAGAAAAGGGAATCTACCATGACAGAAATGAATTCCACTGAATTTTAATGCAATTTTAATTCTTGAAATAAAAAGATGCACTTGATATTTCAGATAATGAGAAATTAAAGATTAAAAGGGCAAACCTTGGGTCAGATGATATTGGTAAGTATTTTCAGTTGCAATACATGTACTAGAAAAGTTAATGGCTTTCCAAGAAAAGAAAGAACTTTTGAAACACCCACAAAAGGGCCTATTTCCCTTTTTAAAAATCAGAATAGCCTCTCTCTTCTCACAGCCATATTCGTTTCTGGGAAAGAGCAGAACAAGGCACACAAACTCCTTAGCGAGGAGAACCACTGTATAAAAAAAATTTACCTGGCCAAGCTGCCTTGTAAATTTCAAGCCCACAGAAAAATATTTTTAATATCTAGAACTCAGGAAATGTGATTCACATGATCCCTTTTGGTGAAATGTATTAGAGGAAGAACCTAAAATGAAAAAAGAAATGAATGAGACACTCTGGTAAAAACTGCTGACATAGAGCATTGAATCCACTGCAGTAGAAGACAGAGGCAAAACTGATTAGAAAAGCTATGGTTATGGAGGAGAATTTTAATGTTGTAAACTGTGGTTCATTAAAAACAGTAATGTGACTACTACGAGTTGAAATGGGAAAGTATTGAGGACACGTAAAGAAGGAGAAGTATGCTGCTACCTTCATCTTTTTATAACTTAATAACTATAACCAAAAGATATAGTTTAAAGCTGAACCATCAAGTAATAAAGATATAAAGATTAAGTAAAACATACATATATTAATAATATAAAATCAGGTAAAATAGAAACAAAAGTCAGACAGTGGAGGGAACAGAGATACGGAGATGTCAAATATGTTAATATTGTCATTATTCATAGTAGTCATAAGTCATTACTGACAAAACAACAAAGAATATTATGTAAAGTAATAGTAGTAAAGGTAGCTACTTGAGAAATTAAAACTAGACTTCAAAAGTTAGAGTGTCAGAAGAATAAACACATGAAGCAAAATAAATAAACATATGCTTATATCTATCTACACAGACTAATTGTGAAATGATAAACAAGAAATCAAAATAAGATTTGAGAATGGGAAATGATGGCAAGATTATATTTTGACCAGTATGAATAATTTCATACAAATTGTGGCAAATATAAAACTAAACTAATCAATTATTTCTAAAGACAAAATTTTAAATTCTGAAGAAATGAGCCATCTGTCGTAGTGTTGCACAGTGTCATACAGCTGGAACTAGGGGACCTTCCCCATGTAGTTCTAGGCAAAGACGGGCGGCCAAAACCATCTGCATGAGGCTGACGAGGTGGAAGTGACACAGTGGTCACCACGTCGCCACTGCCCTTCTGCCTTCCTTTGATGGCAGGGGCTGCTGTTGAGCCTGTAGCTCTTGTAGTTTATTTTTCAGCTTCTCAAGTTTTGAACCAGGTGTGTGTGCAGTCTAGTACAAAAAGCTGCCAGCTCCTTTTGTAGCTCCTTCTGCCATGACTTTGACTGGAGCTGCTGAGAGGCAGTCGTAGTTTCCAGCTTGTCTTCATGAATTCCAGTGTATCCCTGCTCTCTCCCTCTTTAAATCTAGGTTTTCTTCCTGATTATTGGTCTTGCTGATTTATGGTAACTTCAGGCCCCCCACAAGAGACTCAGAGGCAATGGCTTTCCATAGGTTTTTTTCATTAGATATCACAGTTATATAAGGTCTAATGTCTACAACAAATTCCTTATTCTCTGTCACACATAGTTCTGTTCTTCATCTTGAAATGAATCTTAAATGATGCAAAAACGAATTGGTCCTTGTGTTTCTGGAATTAGTTCTCCAGAATGATCAAATTTAAAGACCTTAATGACCCATGGCATACAGTAGAAAAGTTACTTCAGTTAATATCTTCATAAACCTCTATTAATATCTATAGATGACAGGGCTTAGGGTGACCAATAGTTGGTATTATTGAGCATTTTAGAAAAAAGTAAGGAGCTCAGTGGAGTTGTTTGGTTGCTTCTAAAGGCACTGGAGAATAAATGGGGGAGAGAGTCATGGATATTAACATTTTAAATTCCAAGTTCAAGGTCTGATTAATCACTTCCTGTGATTATCCTAAGAAGAAAACTCTTATTTCCTATTGCTGAAGGGCTGAGATGTCTGAAAACAGGTTCCCAAAACCAAACCTGCAGGTGACCAAATGATAGTGCAAACTGAATTCCCAGGTTCACGAGTTCTCTTCTGCTAACGTTAGAGCGCTGATTAGGAAGGACTTGGACCCAAATATCAGGGCAGGTTCATGACAGGTGCTCATGAAGCAAAGAGCCCTTGAAACTCTAGAGTCTGCTGCCTCCTTTGCCATCCTGCCTGAGATTAGTTTTCCCTGACGGGCAAAAACTGTTCCGCACTCCCCCACCCCAAGGCAGTTTGTTTCCAAAGGATTCTCACTAATCCTTCCCTTGACCAATCCTCACCATCTCTCACTGTACAACCAGACAAGTTTGGGAAGGCACCAAAGGTAAACGTGTGGCCACTGAAGAGCTACAAAATGTATCAGGGGAATTATAAGACTTTGCCATCTTATGTCAACAGAAATCTGGGGAATACAAGGAGAAAGGATCCTAAGGGTTCCACTTCCAGAGGAACAAATGTCATGCTGCCGCGAGCTCGAATTATTAACCTGGGGTCATTCCAGACTGAGTGTATCCACGAGTGACTGGGAGAGATTTCAACGTTTTATGAGGCTGACTGACAGAAACCAGTGGCCGCCCACATTAAGTAAAAATGCTAGAACTTTCTTGGTACAGGGATACCTCATTTTTTGTGCTTCACTTTATTGCACTTGGCAGATATTGTATTTTTTACAAATCAAAGGTTTGTAGCAACCCTGTATTAAGCAACAGCATTTCCTCACTTTGTGTCTCAGTTTCACATTTTGGTAATTCTCACAACATTTCAAACTTTTTCATTATATTATTATGGCGACCTGATCAGTGGTTACGACCTGCTGAAAGCTTAGATGATGGTGAGCATTTTTTAGCAATGAGTGTTTTTTAATTAAGGTAGGTACATTTTTTTTTAGTCATAATGTTATTTCACACTTAATAGACTATAGTGTAAGCATACCTTTATATGCACTGGAAACCAAATAATTCATCTAACTCACTTTATTTCAATACTCACTTTATTGCCAGGGATCAGAAAGGAACCCACAACATATCTGAGCAATAGTTCTCAAAGTATAATCCACTGATGCCTGCTCCTTATGAACCTTACATGAGGGCTGCAGGACAAAGCTAATGTCATAATAATCTAACATACTATTTACTTGTCTTACTGTCTTGATATTTACTTTGATGATATAGAAGAGATTGTGAGTAGAACTGCTGATGTCCTCACAGGGATCACAGCAATGCACCAAGCCAGGCTGGCAGCCATTGCGCTCTCCAATCCAGTGACTTTTTTAGTTCAGTTACTGTGTTCTTCTTCATGAGTTCTGTTTAGTACATCTTCTATATTTTCTATTTCTTTGTTGAAATTCTCACTTTGTTCATGCATTGTTCTCTTGATCTTGGTGAACATCTTGACAGGAGTTACTTTTAATTTCTTGCTACTTCAATCATATAACTATATTCCATTGGAGTGCTTCTGAAGATGAATCTTGTTCTTTTGTTTGGAAAATCTTTGCCTGATTCTTCATGTTTCTTAACTATCTGTGCTGGTGACTGTGCGTAAGACAAAGCAGGCACCTAATTCAGTCTTCATGAACCAGTTTTGTTCAGGAGCAGACCTCACCTCCATCCCTGCCAACGACCTCGACTAGCTCTTCCCCTCCTGCCAGGCCTGTTGCTTCCACTCTCCTCCTGGCAGGTAGACGATGCTGGATTCATCAGAGCTTCAGGACTGGCAAGACGGATGTCAGTTCTTGGGGCAGACTTGGTGAAGTTAAGACACTGGATGCACAGATCAACTCTTTCCTTCCCAGAGAGGAAATGCTGGGATTTTTTTGTCCACTCACTCTTTCCTGAGTTGGGGGTGGTCAATGGCATCTACCAGCCCCAGCCTCTGCCTCTGTGCTCACCCAGGCAGCTAGACTATAGAGAAGCTGGGGCACTGGGCATGCAGACCAAGTCCTTCTCTCCCCTGGGGGACGTTGGGGCCAGAGAGTCTGATCCCGGTCATATGGCACTGCACTGGGTTCCGAGTCCCTGGCACAGGATGGGCCCCATCTTCCTGATGGCCGTGGGGAATCCCAGGGTGTGGGAGACTTCCAGTTAGTTTCTGATTTCTCACAGAGAAAATTTGTCCATGAATTATTGCTGAATCACTGTGTTTGAAGGGTAAGAAGGATCCAGAGCCAACTCTCTGTCCCCTAATGTCACTGAAAGGGATGTATTACATGCAATTTAACATTTGAAACTATTGTTTTAAAGGCAGGAATAAGACAAAAATACCTGTTGTTATAGGCTGAATTGTGCCCTTATAAAATTCATATGTTTAAGTCCTAACACCTAATATTTCAGAAGGTGACTGTATTTAGAGATAAGGCCCTTAAACAGATAATTAAGTTAAAATGAGGTTATTGGATATGCCTTAATCTATTATTATAACTAGTGTCCTTAGAAGGAGAGACAATTAAGACACAGATACATATAGAGGGAAAACCATATGAATACTCTAGATAAGGTCATGTCCAAGCCAAGGATACAAGCCTTAAAATAAACCAACCCTGGCAACACCTGGATCTCAGACTTCTAGCCTCCAGAACTGTAAGAAATGAATTCCTGTTGTTTAGGCCACCCTGTCTGTGGTGTTTGTTATGGAAACGTTAGCAAACAAACAGACTATTATCACCGCATCTATTCTATGCAGCACTGAGAGTCCTGAGCAGCGCTACGATGGCAGGGGATGGCAGAGATAAAACGTAAGGAAAGTGTGGAATAAACATCACTTTTGAAAATTTTATTACTGTACACATAAAAATCTGAAGGAATCTACTACTAAATTATAAAAATTAGTAAGATGAATAGAAAATTTACAAAATACAAAGTGAGTATATAAAATTTATACCCAAGCCACAAATAAATAGAAAAAATACTTCTAACAAACATGCCATTTTTATAACAAAAAATAAATAGGGTACTAAAAACAAATACTTTAATATGTGAGACCATTATGGAAAAAATTATTTTGAAAGTGATGCCAGGGTTCTTGTTCATTAAGCCGAAGAATGAGCTTAGCAAACAGGCAAGGTAGGAGAGCAAGGTACAGGCTTTTATTTAGAAATAAAGTGATAGGACAGAGCTCCCGGCTCACGCCAGGAGGGGACAAGAGAGTCCGGTGTGCTGCATTGTCTAGGGGTTTTATAGGCAGATTAGGATTTTTCGAGAACGTGGAAAAAAGGTTTAGGGGTGTAGACCTGCCATGTGTGTCTGAACACCCCGAATTAACTTAACACAAGGAATTCCGCCCCCAGGATTTCTCTCCGGAACACCTGCGTCCTGGTCTAGGGGCATATCAAAAGAAAGCCTGCCCAGCCCCCAAGGTGGGCTGAGGTATTGTTTGTTTGCTAAAAGAGTAAGTTAAGAATTCTGCTTCCCAAACTTCCTGGGTGTTAAAATGCAATCTTATCTTTAAGGTGGAATCTTCCCTGCCTTTCACTATGTTGTTTACAGCTGGGTCTGCATGCTAAATTAGTTGCCCAGCTGTTTCCTGGGCCTTTTAGCATGCTGAAGTGAATCTTACAAATGATTAGCATAATGACAACATGGGCTACTCTTCTTTATCTGGGGAACACCCACTGATCTTACTGAAGAATGACCCTGGAGCTTAATGTTTAACACAGAGTTTTGGTAGGGGGGTTCCTTGCATGTAGTTACATTGCTCTGATGCAAATATTCTGCCTTGCTTTTTCCGGAGGCCCTCCACCTACTCTGACTACACCCACAGTCCCTGTCTCATTCCCCCCTCTACAGATAGAGGCCCTAGCTGCTGCTAGGGAAAGGGGGTGATGACTGCCCTGGCTGCTTCATGCTGAGAGGGGCACAGTAAGGGGTGCAGCTAGGTCTCCATCAATGGTCGGTCAAGAGGGCCTCGGAAAATGGGCACTTCCATCCTGGGTTTTATTGCTATCACCATTTGCAGTTTCGTGGCTTCTAGGCGAGATAGAATAAATCATGTTATTAAGTTAAATAGTAACATCTGGAGTTGGATTTTCCATTCTGGAAGAACAAACTTGACTAGGAGATTAACGAATGCCTGGTTGAATATGAGGACTAGAAATAGTAAAACTCTAATTGAGAATCATAGCCAGATATCTTGGTGAAACTAGAATTCTGTATCTAGTCTATGTCCCAATGACTAGTATTAGGACTTAGTATAGATAAGGCTGCATTATTGAAACAATATTTTTCTCTAAAATCACCCTCATTTTTATTAGAAGTAACTAGATTAAGAAAATAATTAATACTTGGCTTGATTATTTGCATAAGTGCAGCAAGAAGAGAAATTGATTACATAGGCTCTTTTAAATGTGCTTTGCTGGAACTTTTTATAAGGAACTTCAGATGGGACTTTTAAAGACCTCCCAAGGCCAGAAAGCCAAGCCAGACTTGCCATCAGGTTTTGCCTGCAGTACCTGTAGATTTGGGTGAATTCCTCTCCTCTTGAGGTCCCCAAGACATTCTGAGGTTCCTGCACTTGCCAGGAAGTGACCTTCTTTACTCACCTGGTAAGGCTGCTGGGAATCCTGTAAGCAAGGTACCAGGCCAGTTCCTCCAAGGGGCTCTGTTGGCTTTACAAAGTCAACCTCAGTTCCTTAAGGCTGTCTGTTAATATGAGTTTACACACGTGTCTCTCAGGAATAATATTCCAGTCAAAGCCTTGGTAATATAACCAGTGTTTTTAATTGGTCCTCTTACAAGGAAAGCAGATTCTTATTGAACTATGCAAATAAACATACTGCTATGAAATAAAAAAGTAGTCACTGAGTTTTTAAATTCTGAAGGGATCAGGTAGAGAGAAAGATAAATGTTTCAATTCTGCTTACAAAGGTATTGTTATTTACTAAAACTGTTGTCAGCTTAAGAGAAGAAAACTTAAAACACTTTATCAGCAACATTTGAAACAAAAAGGCACAAAACCATCTTCCTTAGTTTACTTAATCCTATGTAATACCTGTTCTGCTGAAATCTAGTTCTTTACTAGTTTAGGGGTAATAAAACAGTGACTATAAATGACCAAAGACTTACAAATGACAATGGCTAAAGATCTGATGAGAGCTTAGTATAAGACAGTTGACATAAGAAAATTTGGGTATTTCTGCAACACAGAACATTTAGTAACAAATTTTAGCATCATTCCCTTTGACAGTGCTTTCCAGGTGGCTGGAAATGAAATGCAAGTACAATTCTAATGCCAGTCATTTAAAGCCAGGCTGTATTGTATTTCTTCCATTTCAGGGAGTCTAGTTTAAAAACGTCTCAATTTTTGAGGATAATGAACCCAATAAGTAGAATAGATTTCCACCAAAATAACTTAGAAAACTAGTTCCACATTGTAGCAGTCTACAGGACTTTTGACTATTTTCTTTCTTTGCATTAAAATAAATTTAGCTGACTTCTCTCAGGGACCAAGCCTCTCCATTAGAGAGTTTGTATTGAGACCAGCTTGTGTGCAGAAGAAGATAAGGCACTTCTTCAGGGTATGGGGATCAAATTGCCCCCAGTTCTTCAGAATGCATGCCAGAGGTGTGTCTGGCTTTGAACTTGAAGAGGCTGCTCCCTTCTGGAAGAGAGAGAGAGAAAGACTGGTGTCCAGCACCTGATCAGCCTCTCTTTCCATGAGGGCGTCCCCCCACCTTGGAGTCTAGGTGACAGTGGTTAGTCACCCCCTCTGCTGGCCTACTGGACTTAACCACTCCTTACCAGCGTGGCCTGCACCTTGCCTTGATTTCCCTCTTGCCTTCCCACTCAGCAAGAGTTGCTTCAGAGCCCTGGATCTAGTGGGAACCTCACCAGTATGCTCTTACTTTATGCCTTTTGGGAGTTTTAATCTGGATCTTAGTTTTCTCTGCACAAGCTTTAGTCATTCCCTGAGAGCCCCCTGCCCGTCTGATAAGGGCAGGGACTGTGTGACCTCTGGCTTCCTGAGTCTTGGTCAGAGTCCGTTTTGCTTCCCTGGGGCTGCAGAAAAGGAAATGCCAGCCCCAGGATGACTGACTCCAAGAAAGGGAGATCAATAGAATAGAGCCACGGCTAGAATTTAAATGGAGCCATTTACATGTACAGTTACAGACGGGGGTCTGTACTCAAGCACTAGTTTCTGCCACTGCCTGGAAATTATTTAGCCAGTCACCCACTATAACAAATCTGATCTGTGAGACAAGAGGTCAGGGGTCATCTGCGTCTCTCGCATAGGCAGCAGCCTAGCCGGAGGTTCACTCAGTACCATGGGATCAGTCGGCCGGAGCGGAGATCCAAGGACCACTGTCTACTAGTCCAGTCTGCCCTTGGAGTCCGCAGATTAGGATAGGAAAGTGTTGGTGACCACCTTGGACTTTGCACTGGCACACAGAGCTTAAAGATCTTAGCCCAACCCAGTTTCATTCTGTATTCTGTTTCATTACTTAAGAAACTAACCTAACTCTTATAGTTAGCATATAGAATAGATTTATACCAGAACAATAGGTCTCCATCTTGTTGTTTACTTCTTCTTGGCCACAGCCTCCCGCCACAGCTTCCCGCCAGTGACCACTGCGCATGTGCACCACTCGGTGCAAGATTGAACTTTGCAGGTCGCCTCATTATCATAATGGGCAACCATTCAGAGATTGCCACTCTACCCCACGCTCACGCCTCTACTATATAGGTATTGTTCACTTCCTCAATAAACGAGACTTGATCAGAATACTGTCTTGTCTCCGTGTCCTTTTTTCTCTCATCCCATTCCATAGGTGGTCGCGGCTCCCCCGGGGTCTCCCACGTCTTCTAAAGTCCTTGCTGGCGAGGACAG
>JAQQAC010013566.1:2643327-2666412 GCA_029783875.1 Phataginus tricuspis | reverse complement strand
CCCCCGGGGTCTCCCACGTCTTCTAAAGTCCTTGCTGGCGAGGACAGGAAAGTAGGAAATTGGCTCGGCCACTCCCCGACATTCCCGTCCGTCCGGAGGCGGGGATCAAGGAGCGGCAGACACCGGGAAAAATTTCACCCGAGACTTGAAGGCTGGTAGCCGACACTAATTGTCTTTTAAGTGGCTAACGGGTGCCCAGACACATTTTTCATGAGATAAAAAAAAGTGCAGTATTAAGTCAGGAATAAGAGCGAAGCGTAGATCTCCTAGCTTGCGGTGGTGAGCATCGGGCTCCGTGACACTGATGAAGTTAGGAGAGAGTTAGGAGCGCCCCTGCCTCACGCAGAGGCCAGGGCGGCCTGGAGAATCGGCTGGACGTCAGAGACAGAGTGAGACGCTCCTCATGGATACCCAGTCGGTCTGTCGGGGTCTGATTCCAGACACGCGGACCTTTGAGAAGCCGCTGAAGTGCAGCCTCAGCCTGGACCCTCGCAGTTGCCCACGGCTTTCCTCAGTCCCTCGCACCCAAGGAGATGCCTCTGAAAGGGAATCCTGGCCTCCACTCAGCTGACTTTCCCAGCTCCCAGGGGAGACAGGGGATCCACTGATGGAGACTCAGGGGAACCTGTCGCTTGAGACTTGAGATCAGCAGCCAGGCTAGTCCCATTTAAGTGACTGACAAGCGCCCGATTTGTGTGCCATAGATGGCTTCCTTCTGTAAGGACAGCGAAAGAAAAGGCAGGCTTGGGTGCCAATGCTCACCTCTGAAGCTATCCCGGATGAGCCCCCAAAGATGATGCCGGGGCTCTTATTCAAGAAGCCGAAAAATGAGCTTAGCAAACAGGCAAGGTAGGAGAGCAAGGTACAGGCTTTTATTTAGAAATAAAGTGATAGGACAGAGCTCCCGGCTCACGCCAGGAGGGGACAAGAGAGTCCGGTGTGCTGCATTGTCTAGGGGTTTTATAGGCAGATTAGGACTTTTTGAGAACATGAAAAAAAGATTTAGGGGTGTAGACCTGCCACGTGTGTCTGAACACCCCTAATTTAATTAACACAAAGAATTCCGCCCCCAGGATTTCTCTCCAGAACACCTGCGTCCTGGTCTAGGGGCATATCAAAAGGCAGCCTGCCCAGCCTCCAAGATGGGCTGAGGTATTGTCTGTTTGCTAAAGAGTAAGTTAAGAATTCTGCTTCCCCAACTTCCTTGGTGTTAAAATGCAATCTTATCTTTAAGGTGGAATCTTCCCTGCCTTTCACTATGTTGTTTACAGCTGGGTCTGCATGCTAAATTAGTTGCCCAGCTGTTTCCTGGGCCTTTTAGCATGCTAAAGTGAATCTTACAAATGATTAGCATAATAACAACATGGGGTATTCTTCTTTATCTGGGGAACACCCACTGATTTACTGAAGAATGACCCTGGAGCTTAATGTTTAACACAGAGTTTTGGTAGGGGGTTTCCTTGCATGTAGTTACATTGCTCTGACTGCAAATATTCTGCCTTGCTTTTTCCGGAGGCCCTCCCCCTACTGACTACACCCATAGTCCCTGTCTCAAAAGTATTGAAGATATGAAAGAAAATCAAATTACATGTAGAAATATATTATGTCCAAATGTAGGAAAATCCAATATTATGAATGTTTCAGTTCCCAAGATTAATATAGAGGATCAATGCAGTTGCAAAAGATTTTTGTAAAAATTGACCAGCTGATTCTAAAATTTACATGAAAGTACAAATGGCCAAAAGTAGCCAAACACTCAAGAGGAAGAAAAATAAGGGGAGTGCAAAGGGGTGACCTTTCCCGGTGTCACTGTTGCTTATAAAACAGGTTATACAAGTGTGGTGTTGAGGAATAAGAAGGGAGATCCTTCTCCCAGGGGGGAAAAGGAATTGGCCTGCATGCCAGGGCCCCCACTCTCGTGAGTGGCTCCTCAGAAGACTGGCTTCCATCGTCCACTTACATAGGCAGGAACTTAGCATATGGCAGAGCAGGATCGCAGGTCAGTACGGAAAAAGTAGAACATTAGGTAAATACTATTGAGTCACATAGTTATCGCATGAAAGAAAAAGGAAAGAAAGAAATTTGACTGCTTTCCACTACATACACAAGCAGCAGAGACAATGGAACAATACAGACCCTCAGTTTAAGAGTGGTATTATGTAGCCATGGCCTCCTTTACATTTCTGGAAACAAAAAAAAATCAACTTCTGATTTTCCTTCTAAATTTAAGTCTAGATTGGCTTTACAAAACTGGAGGAAATTCAAAGGTAAAGGAAATACGGAGTATATTAAGATCACTAGCTGACTCCAGAAAGTTCATGAATGAAGAGGAATTAAGAGTAACCATTCACTTAAAGAAGAAAAAAATGGAATTAAAAGTATTAGAATTTAAAAATCAAGAATTTGGGGAACTGTTAGTAATTGACACTTGAAATTTTATATACTGTAGTAGTCAGAATTCTAAAATGATCTCAAATGACCTTTTCCCTTTTATAGTCCTCTCCTGTTTAAGTGTGGGTGGAATCTGTGAATACGGCGAGACCTAAGTCCTATGATTATGTTACCACTTATGTAATAAAGCAGCTCATACTTGAAAAACAAGCCAAGAAAAGCACTCTGGTAAAATTGCTGCTCTCATTACTAGTTAACTGATAGACACTCATGCTAGTCCTAATCTTCCACATAGATTACACTGATGTTAATTAGCAATTCAAAAGCCTTGTACGTGCACGTGTGTATGTGTGTGTGTGTGTGTGTGTGTGTTTCCAGAGCTCCAAGAAAGGTCTTAGGTTAAGATCCTGTTGTTGCTTATGTCAGTTCTCACCCAGGGGTGCAGTGGGTGGGGGTGTGAGTCCTCTGCCCACCTCCTTCCCAGTGTGCTGCCGAATGATTCCCCAGAGCCTTCAGTCTCCCAGAAGGATGCAGAGGAAAAGGAAGCAGAACCTTTTTATGTTCTGCGATCAGCTTCCTCTTACTTTGTTTTCACTGACCCAAAGAAATCGACCTTCCACTTCATCCTTAAGGACTCATTAAATTTAAATCCTATACCTGAGAGTCTATCATTTTCTTCAATAAGTACATGTTTTTTCCATCACTTTTTAGTGAGAGGTTAACTCCGTGTAATCCAAAATTTTGTTAAGTTATGAATATCTTTTAAAATCATTTAAAAATTTCAAATTTTAAGGCTCTCTCATTCGGAATTCCCCCAACTCTGTTTTCAGAGATCATCACCGAATAGCTTGGGGGACACATATGTACATACCTACAACACATATGGGTGTGCATGCCTACATACATAAAGCTAGCTGGTGTGTTATAGAGACTGATGTCACATGACAACTTACATAAACACAAGCGCAAACACAATATCTCACCAGTTTATTTATTAAATTGCCTGGAAGCACAATTACGTTCCTCACCTTCCAACCTCAATGCCTGTGGTGTCACCTACACAATGCCAAGGTCACTTGGTGTTTTCAGTCATCTCCTCTGCAGCCCCTGCAGTGTACAGGGAGTCGTTCTATACATGCCTCCCAATTCCAAGGAAGAGGCTTCTAGGAGGGTCGACAGTTCTCAGGCCACAGGATCCTCCTCCCAGGTGACTGCTTCCAGGTTACCCTCCCTTCCCAGAGCAGCCCTCCGTGAGTCTGTGGGTACCAGGCAGCGTGGGAAAGGCCCAGCCCTCCTGCCTGGAAGCAGGATCACTTTGAAAACTTCTTTAAGTCTCGGAGCACCCTGTAGGATCAACTGATGCCTCCGTGATGATTCCCCAGTCCTGCTGTCTCCTCTCATCCATTCTGATCCTGAGAGCAGAAGAGTCTTCCTCTTAGTTTCTTAGCAGGAAAATGTATGTAGTCCGAGCACCTGCTTATTGTGGGTCTCCTGGTTTCATAAATCCATGCAAAAGGTGAGAAATGAGGAAATTAACATTTATATTAAGACAAATAGACAAAAGATGCTATATAAAAATGCATTTTGTTTTTATCCTAATAGGTTCTAAGGCATTGTTATACTCCCCTGCTGTTGTTTTAAGAAGACAGGTTATGGGTTATTTTTAGCATCCGTTCTGGAAAATCTAGGAGGGGAAGGAGGATAGAGAACCTCTATGCAACCAATTTCTTAATGAGAGAGTGTATAAACCTCTCAGTAAATTTTTTCTATTGCCCATTTCTTTCTATCAAGACAATAACATTTTTGTTTCTACTTTTTAAACTTTTAATCCCGCAAAGAAGACATTACCAGCAGGAAAGACAGCTGATAGGATCCATTTAGGAAGTTATTTTGATTTTGAAGCATATTCATCTGTCTTTGATGGCTCCCACAAATATAAGCAAAGAAAATAGACTGATATTTTAAATGCTGAGAAGCAGATATACTACAAAAACAATCTTGCTCAGTCCTCATCCGTGTTAAACTCTCAAAGCAGTTTGAGCACATAGCAAGTGCTGAAGAGTACTTGTTAAATAAATAACCAAATGACGGATGTCTAAGTGTATTCTTGAAAAATAAGACTCCATTCATCTCCATCTGGAGTATACCCTTCTCATCTCTAACACATGTAAGATTATTCTCCACATTATTTGTTCTCCTCACCTTCAACATGATTAATAATAGATAATAATGCCATTTTCTATTTGAAAATCACATATTCTGGTCTTTCTGTTAAAAGCAGAGATAGGGGTAGAAATCAACCTAGAATGAGAAACCATGGCTGTCATCCTCAAAATGAAATTTATAGCAGCTTTTGAGACAATTAATTTACTTGGCACCAGTTTCTGTCACAATTCTCCCACCCATCATACTGTCTTCATAATAGAAAGAGTAACATGTATGAAGAGATGGAAAAAACGCTCTTGTATTGTTACTGTACAGAGTTAGACACTCTATGGAAGATACAAAAATGAATAAAACAATGCATAAGAACTGGAGATGAAGAGATATAGAGCCTACATAAATGAGAATGGTGACAGGGATAAAGTAAAGTACAGAGCTACAGAACACAGAGGTAGGGGAGGCCAACCCCAGCAGAGGGCGGAAGGCTTCCTGGAGGAGGTGGCCCCATGACAAGTCTTGAAAGTTTGGATTCAGTCTTGAGTCAGGAATCACTGGATTTTGGGTCAATTTCATAATTCCGCACAAGGATTATGAAAACAGTGGTAGTGAAATTAGCCAGAAGAAATAGACAAGAGAAGATATTTAGCTTTGGGAATCAGTAGGACTGGTGACAGGTTGGAATGGAGAAAGAGTGAACTGAGAAGAGTCAATGAAAGAAGAAAATAATTGTAAGAGAGAAATGGGAAAGGTCAAGGGCACAAGTCAGCAAACTGCTGGGAAGCAAATCCAGCCCAGGGGTTGGGACTGGAAAACTCCAACCCTGTAATCACAGGGCAGGCTCCCTTGTAAGCAGCCCCCATCCTCTGGTGCTTCCCAAAGTCACCTCATCAACATAAACCCAGTTATTATGAACGGCGTGACACCCATTTCATCTTTAATGGCTCTGAAGCAATTTCAGAAACTGAGGACCAGAGACCAAATATGACAAAAGATGGCTCTTACTGCCCAGGCAGTCCCAAGAGTCTGGGACCTCTGTGTCAGGGGTCGAAGGTCAAGTGTACATTTCTTGTTATGCATCACGGTAGCACACTCCCCATTAGGTGCTTGCAAGATTCTCTGTCTTTCTCTCCTCATCATCTTTCTCTCCCTCACAGACCTCTCTGCCGTTCCACTCACCCCCTTCTAGCTCGTCACCGTTTCTTTCAAAGATTAGTTAGGCGGTAAGGCTTTGCTTACCTACATATGGCTACTTAAAACGCCTGTGAGTGAAATCCATGGGACTCTTTCCTCATAGGAAAGGAAGTTAGCCGGTGTTTTCTCAAAGCCTCCTGGAATGATCCCGATTGGCAGCCAAGGTGGCCAAATACCAAGTACTGTTTTAAATGAAAAATATGTTAAAAGGGAATGACATTCTGAAGTAAATCAACAAAATCAGGACAAAAGGAGCAAAATGGAGGCACTGAAACCAGCTAGAATTCTAGCACAGTAGAACAACTGAGAGATGATTGAGGTGGAAATATAGGAAAAACTTTGATGGAGTTTAAAGTTATTTAGCACAATCAGGTATGGAATTGTATAAAATGTCTGGATTGGAGACTCCCTTTTTTTTAATTAATTAATTTATTTATTTTTAATTTCTTTTTGGTATCATTAATCTACAATTACATGTGCAATATTATGGTTATTAAACTACCCCCTTCATCAGGTCCCCCCCACATACCCCATTACAGTCACTGTCCATCAGCGTAGTGAGATGCTATTGAATCACTACTTGTCTTCTCTGAGTTGTACAGCCCTCCCCGTGCCCCCCCAAGATTATATCTGCTAATCATAATGACGTTTTTTCCCCCTTATCCCTCACTTCCCACCCATCCTCCCCAGTCCCTTTCCCTATGGTAAGTATTAGTCCGTACTTGGGTTCTGTGAGTCTGCTGCTGTTTTGTTCCTTCAGTTTTTTTCTTTGTTCTTATGCTCCACATATGACTAAAATTATTTGATAATTGTCTTTTTCGGCTTGGCTTATTTCACTGAGCATAATACCCCCTAGCTCCATCCATATTGTTTCAAATGGTAGGATTTGTTTTCTTCTTATGGCTGAATAATATTACATTGTGTATATGTACCACACCTTCTATATCTATTCATCTACTGATGGACACTTAGGTTGTTTTCATTTCTTGGCTATTGTAAATAGTTCTGTGATAAACATAGGGGTGCATATGTCTTTTTCAAATTAGGCTGCTGCATTCTTAGAGGAAATTCCTAGGAGTGGAATATAATACCTGATATAATTCCTAGGAGTGGAATTCCTGGGTCAAATGGTATTTCTATTTTGAGTTTTTTGAGGAACCTCCATACTGCTTTCCACAATGGTTGAACTAATTTGCATTCCAACCAGCAGTGTAGGAAGGTTCCCTTTTCTCCAAATCCTCGGCAACATTTGTTATTGTTTGTGTTTTGGATGTTGGCCATCCTCACTGGTGTGAGGTGATATCTCATTGTGGTTTTAATTTGCATTTCTCTGATGATTAGCGATGTGGAGCATTTTTTCATGTGCCTGTTGGCCATCTGAATTTCTTTTTTGGAGAAGTGTCTATTCGTATTCTCTGCCCATTTTTTAATTGGATTATTTGTTTTTGTTTGTTGAGGTGCGTGAGTTCTTTTTATATGTTGAATGTCAACCCCTTATTGGATACGTAATTTATGAATATATTCTCCCATACTGTAGGATGTCTTTTTGTTCTACTGATGGTGTCCTTTGCTGTACAGAAGCTTTTCAGCTTGATATAGTCCCACTTGTTCATTTTTGCTTTTGTTTCCCTTGCCCAGGGAGATACGTTCATGAAGAAGTCTCTCATGTTTATGTCCAAGAGAATTTTGCCTATGTTTTTTTCTAAGAGTTTTATGGTTTCATGACTTACATTCAGGTCTTTGATCCATTTTAAGTTTACTTTTGTATATGGGGTTAGACAGTAGTCCAGTTTCATTCTCTTAAATGTAGCTGTCCAGTTTTTCCAACACCAGCTGCTGAAGAGGCTGTCATCTCCCCATTGTATAGCCAAGGATCTTTTATCAAATATTAATTGACTGTATATGTTTTGGTTAATGTTTGGATTTTCTATTCTGTTCCACTGGTCTGTGGGTCTTTTTGTGCCAGTACCAAATTGTCTTGATTACTGTGGCTTTGTAGTAGAGCTTGAAGTCAGGGAGCATAATTCCCCATTTTATTCCTCTTCAGGATTGCTTTGACTATTCGGGGTCTTTTGTGGTTCCATATGAATTTTAGAACTGCTTGTTCCAGTTCATTGAAGAAAGCTGTAGGTATTTTGATAAGGATTGCATTAGAATCTCTAGATTGCTTTAGGTAGTATAGCCATTTTGACAATATTAATTCTTCCTAGCCAAGAGCATGGGATGAATTTCCATTTGTTAGTGTCCTCTTTAATTTCTCTTAGGAGTGTCTTGTAGTTTTCAGAGTATAGGACTTTCACTTCCTTGGTTAGGTTTATTCCTAGGTATTTTATTCTTTTAGATGCAATTGTGAATGGAATTGTTTTTCTGTTTTCTCTTTCTGTTAGTTCATCATTAGTGTAAAGGAAAGCAAGATTTCTGTGTGTTAATTCTATATCCTGCAACTTTGCTGAATGCAGATATTAGTTCTAGTAGTTTTGGAGTGGAGTCTTTAGGGTTTTTTATGTACAATATCATGTCATCTGCAAATAGTGAAAATTTGACTTCTTCTCTAGCAATCTGGATGCCTTGTGTTTCTTTGTTTTGTCTGATTGCCATGGCTAGGACCTCCAGTACTATGTTGAATAACAGTGGAGAGAGTGGGCATCCCTGTCTTGTTTCCGATCTTAGATGAAAAGCTTTCAGCTTCTGGCTGTTAAGTATGTTGTTAGCTGTGGGTTTGTCATATATGGCCTTTATGATGTTGAGGTACTTGCCTTCTATATCCATTTTGTTGAGAGTTTTAATCATGAATGGATGCTGAATTTTGTCAAATGCTTTTTCAGCCTCTATGGAGATGATCATGTGGTTTTTGTTCTTCTTTTTGTTGATGTGGTGTATGATGTTGGATTTTCGAATGTTCTACCATCCTTGCATCCCTGGGTTGAATCCCACTTGATCATGATGGATGATCCTCTTGTATTTTTGAATTCGGTTTGCTAATATTTTGTTGAGTATTTTTGCATCTATATTCATCAGGGATATTGGTCTGTAATTTTCTTTTTGGTGAGGTCTTTGCCCGGTTTTGATATTAGAGTGATGCTGGCTTCATAGAATGAGTTTGGAGGTATTCCCTCCTCTCCTATTTTTTGGAAAACTTTAAGGAGAATGGGTGTTATTTCTTCTCTATATGTCTCGTAGAATTCAGAGGTGAATCCATCAGGTCTGCGGGTTTTGTTCTTGGGTAGTTTTTTGATTACCGCTTCAATTTCATTGCTGGTGATTGGTCTGTTTAGTTTTTCTGTTTCTTGCTTGGTCAGTCTTGGAAGGTTGTATTTTTCTAAGAAGTTGTCCATTTCTTCTAGGTTTTGGAGCTTGTTAGCATATAGATTCTCATAATATTCTCTTATAATTCTTTGTATTTCTGTGGTGTCCATCGTGATTTTTCCTTTCTCATTTGTGATTCTGTTTATGTGTGTAGATTCTCTTTTTCTCTTAATGAGTCTGGCTAGGGGTTTATCTATTTTGTTTATTTTTTCAAAGAACCAGCTCTTTGTTTCATTGATTTTTTTCTATTGTTTTATTCTTCTCAATTTTATTTATTTCTTCTCTGATTTTTATTATGTCCCTCCTTCTGGTGACTTTGGGGCTCATTTGCTCTCTTTTTTCCAATTTCAGTAATTGTGTCTTTAGACTATTCATTTGGGAATGTTCTTCCTTCTTTAAATAGGCCTGGATTGCAATATACTTTCCTCTTAGAACTGCCTTTGCTGCAGAAGTTGTGGCTTTGTGTTGTTGTTGTCATTACTCTCCATATATTCCTTGATTTCTGTTTTGATTTGGTCATTAACCCATTGATTAATGAGGAGAATGTTGTTAAGTGTCCATGTATTTGTGAACCTTTTTGATTTCTTTCTAAAATATATCTCTAGTTTTATACACTTGTTATCTGAGATGTTGGTTGGTAGAATTTCAATATTTTTGACTTTACTGGGGTTCTTTTTGTGGCCTAGTATGTGGTCTATTCTGGAAAATGTTCCATGTGCACTTGAGAAGAATGTGTATCCTGTTGCTTTTGGGTGTAGAGTTCTGTAGATGTCTGTTAGGTCTATGTGTTCTAGTGTGTTGTTCAGTGCCTCTGTGTCTTTACTTATTTTCTGTCTGGTTGATCTGTCCTTTGGAGTGAGTGGTGCGTTGAAGTCTCCTAAAATGAATGCATTACTTTCTATTCCCTCCTTTAATTCTGTTAGTATTTGTTTCACATATGCCAGCGCTCCTGTGTTGATGCATATATATTTATAATGGTTATATCCTCTTGTTGGGCTGACCCCTTTATCATTATGTAATGTCCTTCTTTATCTCTTGCTGCTTTCTTCGTTTTGAAGTCTATTTTGTCTGATACAAGTACTGCAACTCCTGCTTTTTTCTCCTTGTTGTTTTCAGGAAATATCTTTTTCCATCCCTTCACTTTTAGTCTGTGTATATCTTTGGGTTTGAGGTGAGTCTCTTGTGAGCAGCATATAGATGGGTCTTGCTTTTTTATCCATTCTAGTACTCTGTGTCTTTTGGTTGGTGCATTCAGTCCATTTACATTTAGGGTGATTATCGATAGATATGTACTTATTGCCATTGCTGGCTTTAGATTCGTGGTTACCAAAGTTTCAGGGGTTGCTTCTTTACTATCTGACAACCTAACTTAACTTTCTTGTTAAGTTGTTGTAAACACAGTTTGATGTTTCTTTATTTCTCTCCCTTCTTATTCTTCCTCCTTCATTCTTTATATACTAGGTGTTTTATGGAGATTCCCTTTTGAAGCTCCACTTTCCTTTCTAATTAATGAACTCTTGAACTGGGCCAGAATCGTTGTTTTATAAGCAGTTACTCATAAAATGCAACAGAACAACTGCCTATTGGATAAAACACTGTTGATAGAAACTTATACACACGAAGAATACACACCAAGAATAATTCTGCTTAACAAAACCAATACCACTGATCTGCTGTTAATCAAGAGAGGCTCAACTGGTTAGTGCCAAACTAATGGGGTTTTTCCTCTTCTCTTCTTTGTCTAGATCATATAATTACACTCCCCTTCTTCCTCATAAAAACTCCGTGTTTTCCCCACAAGTGCAGGACACTCTCCTGGTTACTGCAAGATCTGTGTTCCCCGAATTGCAATCTGATACCCCAAATAAAAAATCCTTTTTTCTTTTCAGTTTTGCCTCCTTTTCTTGGTTGACACAAGAGTGTGCTGAATGTGTTGGGTATGAAAGTCTGCAAGAATGACAAACAGGTTTCTGGCTTGGGCAACTGAGTCTATGGTTGTGAAAAAAAAATTCGCTTCTCTGTTAGTGTTGCCAAGTAGCTGGCAGTGGTGCTTTGCGAACACATGCAACCACTCAGCGTCCGGCAAGTCCTTTCTGTGGCCACGACACTGCAAGACGAAAGCAAGGGCACCAGCACGACCACAACTGAGCACAGAGAGAAAAACAACACAGCGCTGGTACAGCCCATTCATACATCCAGAGGCCCACAAATGGTGGCGACCCCATGGGCCCGGCTCATGTCACAAATCTTAACCTAATCCAGCCTGCACTGAGGGAAACTACTTACCCACGGCGCCTAACATACACCGGGAGCAGTGCTCCACCTCGGCGGCCTGCCGTGCCCAGAGAAGAGGCCCCGCAGGCCTTAAGGAAATCCTGTGCTCCCAGCCACTCACTCATTCCCCCATCGCCTCTCCTAATGCTCCCTCACCCTCGCTCTTGCCCAACACCCTCAGGAAGAGCACTCCGCTGCACTCCCGGAATCCTTCCTCTGTCTTCCCTGGGATAAAGTACATCAAACTCTTCACTACATTGATTCCATTGCGTCATTTGGCAATGCAAACCACAAACGTGACCAGCCATGTCCCTGTGCCAGCAAACGCCGGTGAGCACTGCCTCTTCTCCCACCAGCTGTTGCCCTCCTCCCTGCCTCCTGCCTATTGCATGAAAGGGACTAAGACAGCCAGTTACAGAGCTGTCCCTAAGGAACACAACCAGTCCAGAACCAATCCCCTCCTCTGTGAAACCTCTCCCAAACCACCTAACACCAGCTCGTCTTCTGTACCAGACCCCTCTGAACACTCTTACTGAGATGCCCACATGCCCTGTGTGAGCAGTTCCCTTGCTGCAGCAGATAATAAACACAACCTTGTTTGACTGTAAATGTCTTCTAGTGACCTTTGACTGGTGACATTTACTAAGAAGAAAAATACTGGAGGAGGATAGGGTTGTTTAAGAGTAAGAAGATTGTTTTGTTCTGTGCATGTTGAGTGTGAGGGACAGAGTTTTGGAGGTAACTTATTGATCTGGGACTCAGAAAAGGAATTCAGACTGAGAAATAGATCTGAGAGCCCTCAACACAGAGATAATAAGTGAAACCACAGGGAGTGGGGCAGATAAATTTATCTGGAGAAAACTGCTGAGAGGAGAATAGGTCCAATACAGATTTTAGGAGAGGGTGAAAGAGAAAGCAATGATGGAGAAGAATCACGAATGACCAGGGACTTAGAAGAAAAATTCATCACTTAGAAGTAATGTCACTGAAAACAAGTACAGAAAGTGTTTCAAGTAATAGTATTTAACAAAATCTGTATAATGTTTTATCTTAGGCTGCATTATTATTGGTGCTTTGCCCTACTTATTCTTAAAATGATATTATCATAAAAGTGATACATGCACATAGTTTTTGTAAATATGTACACATGCACCCCACCTACTGCTCCAGCGTAACTACAGTTATCAGTACTGTGTGTTTGGGAGAGGTGTGTTTGCTGGAACTTCTGTAAATATGCAAACACACATACAGTTTTGTTTTTACATAAATAGGATTATATTATACATGTTTTTTACCTTCTTTTTTATTTAAAAATGAATTTTTGCATAATAAATATAACTACATAAATCTTCAATGTGTGCTTGATACCTATTGTACAATGTATCACACATTAAGTCACTGTGCCATTTAAATCAGTTCTCCATTATGGTTATCTGACTTGTTTCCAATTTTACAAATGGCTACAATGAATATCTTTGAACATAAATATTTAAGTGCTTGTGCAAGTACATTTGAAGGATAAATTTCAGACTGGAATTTCTGGGTAAAGGGGATTTTGTATCTGATTTTTAATAGTTAATTATTCACTTAAAGGATTGCAATGCAGTACCATACGCTCAGGAGTTGTATGAGTTTTTCCCCAAACCTCAGCAAATACCAGATACACATTTCCCAGCCCCAGAACAAATTTCTTCTCTTAGTCACTTCAAGCATGGCCCAGTACCTGCTGACCTGGTGATGCTCTGTGCAATCTTTGTTCCCAAATGCTGATTGCAAGAATTCACTTTCCAGCCTGCCGGGAATGCACCCAAAGTTAGGAACTGAGAGCATACTTGATAGCATTTGGTTTAACTATTCTATCCAGAAATAGAAAAATGTCCAAAACCTGACCATCACTCCTCCCTCTCCCTTTGTTCCAGAATTTTCCCAAGGTAGCTCTATAAAAGGAAACGTAGCTCAGTGGAAAATAAAGTCTACTTTAGTAACCATGGAGTCAGTGGCCAATGACCACACAAGCAGATTTCTGGCAGCGGTTTTGCAACTTGTCCAGCAATGACCTTTCCCACATGGCCCCAGGCCCCCTCAAGTCCGTCCTGGGAGGCCCTAGCCATCAAGCACGCCATGCCCGGGCGGCACTGGGGAGAGGGTGGCTGGGTCCGCCTGTGAATTCTCTAGCCCAGCCACATAAAATGTAAGGAAAAGACGGGAGAATGCATGCTCTGGACTAACACGTTTCTTGAACTCACAGCCGTCTCTCCCCTGGGGAAAGAGGTGGAATGCTGTGGTTTATACAGCAGAGCAGCCACTTCTCTTCCCTGTGCAGGTATTGGAAGGAATGTGGGAAGAACAGAGCAGAAATGCCCTCCACCCAAGCTCTCAAACTGTGACCTACAAGCACAGCCACCCTACAACAGCCCGAAACTGTCACCTTCAGGGCAGATTAAAGTGAGCACAGTCATACAGGCATGCCTATATAAACTGCTCTTTCTGATGTGTGACTGTCATTTAACTGCAGTTTATCTTTGTTTTAATAGGAGCAAAAGGAAAACATATTGTAGAATATGTGGATGAAATGAACTTCATTCTGAATTTAAGGATGAATTTCATCCTTAAAATGTAAGACCAACGTATGAAAATATATAAATATGCTACTGTTCCAGTTTTTTAAAGATGGCAAAGACATCAAAATTATAATTATTGTGTTTTTGCCTAGAATCAAGCAGAATGTCAGTAAAATAAAGACTTAATATCTTGGTCTCAGCACTTTTTGTAGCTTATTTGGCACGTTGTTCTCTCTCTTTGCTCCTCTGTGGTACCTCTTCTCTGTCACTCCTTTATCTCACTGTGCCCCATAATTATTTCCACTAAGCACCCCTCTCACTGAGTGGAGTCTTTTGCTCTGTTCTCCACCATCCCTGTTAGACAGCGGCTCCTTGTGAGTAGTTTGTGTGTTTCCAGCACTTAAAGCAATGCCCGGGACATGTAAGTCTTCTGTTCATGCTTGTTCACTAATTGGAACCAGAAA
The DNA here is from genome assembly GCA_029783875.1 of Phataginus tricuspis. Classification (NCBI taxonomy): domain Eukaryota; kingdom Metazoa; phylum Chordata; class Mammalia; order Pholidota; family Manidae; genus Phataginus; species Phataginus tricuspis. The sequence continues at coordinate 2,652,062 of JAQQAC010013566.1, read as the reverse complement.
TGATTAGGAAACTTACCGTAGTGACTATCTTCTCTGTTAAAGAGTCGCCTGGAGTAAGAATTCCAATAACTAGAAGGTCCCGTGGCATAGAAAGCTCGCAAAATGAGAAAATTAATGCCCAAATAAAAATTTCAGGAGTACTAGTTGCTTCTGGAACTTCAGAATGTGACTTCCTCCTAAGAACTTAGGAAGAAAGGAATGAGTTCCATCTTCTGGATTCATCTGCGCACTAGATCCAGTACTTTTTAGTGAGTTTCAACAATTTGCTAACAGTATATAAGTGTACAAACAACACTTACCCTCCTTTTTCTTTTAATCATCTCTAAGCCTTAGTGGCAAAGATGATTAAATAAGAAGAAAATCAGCACTTCTTTTCCTGCTGGTCGGCACTCTCACTTCCCTAATACAGAGAAGAAAGAAGTTAAATGAAACACATTTTTCTTCTTGTTACAGTAAAATAGAATAACTTGCATTGTAAGTTCTACTTTGCCTTTTACATATAGAAAATGTATTATTTCTTCTCGTGATTGTTTCTCCTTTTTTCAGTCACATATAAAATGAATCACATAACTATATTCTCTATTACATAAGAAAGCTTAAATTTAGTATTCCAAAATAGCATTATGCAGCGAAACAATAGCCACACTTACAGACTTCAGAAAAGTTTTTTAATGAAGTTTTTTCTTCCCATTAGCATATCAACAGCCAATTTTGAAGAACTTAGTTTGCAGACTTTTCTATAGTGCAGAAAAGGACCCGCTATCTATCATTCAAGTACAGTAGAGTCAGAAAGAGGAGAAGAGAAAGAGGAAATGATATAGAGAATCCTTTTACTGGGGTTTGTGGAGAAGAAGGAGAAAGAGAGAGGATAGTAAAGTGCTCATGTGTGCGTCAAATTTTAGGTTCTCTGGAGTAAGAGAGAGAGGGAGATCGGATGCGGCAGGACCAGGGAGAGCAGGGCGTGCGCGAGAAGGCAGTCCCTGAGCTGCGCACACATACCTGGGCACAACCACATCAAAATAAACTCGGTGACACAGTGTCATCAGGTGGATGAAATGTGTGACACGCCAGACTGTGTCCCCTGAAAATCCATATGTTGAAGCTCCTTTACCCCCAATGGAATTGTATTTGGACACAGGAATTTTAAGGAGATAATTAAGGTAAATGAGTCCATAAACTGTGGGGTCCAGATCCAAAAGTCATAAGAGGGGGAGACACTAGAGCGCTCTCATCTCCCTCCCCACGTGTGCGCAGAGAAGAGGTGACGCGGGGACGCAGCGAGAAGCGACTCTGCAAGCCAGCGACGGAAGCCTCACCAGAGCCCGGAGTGGTCGGCTCTCTGATCCTGGGCCTCCAGCTCCCAACAACTATGAAGAAATGGCTTCGGCCTAAGCCGCCGTGCCTGGTGTTTGGTTATGGCAGCCCGAGCAGACCAGATAGGGGCCTGAGGCTTAGATTTCTGGAGTCATTCAGAGCCAGCTTTTGAGACATTTTGCTTAAGAAGAAATCATAATTTGGGAAATTTTTGGTACAATAATGTGACACCCGTCAGCTGACGACATGGGTCCTGGCCTAAGAGAAGGACAGAGCCTATTTATGTTCCTGCAGTGGTTGGTCTCGGTAAAAGATAAGTAGGCTCTCTCCATTTTTCAGACGTAAACCTTTACCTGATCAAATGAGCTTAACAACAGCCAAGTATACAATCTATTGAAAATGTCTTTAAGTTAACTACAAACCTAAATAAAAATTATCGCCATTCTCACTCAACTTTTATTTTTGGTTCTCATTATTTACCACTTCTCCTTCTAGTTCAGAGAGACACTCTTAGCCTTTTCCACATACCTCGGTTCTGAGACGGCAAGACTGTCACGGTGCTGATTGGTGAGGTTTCTTCCGGAACAAACTCCTCCAGGCTGTGTTTCCTGCGGCGGGGCTGACTTCAGAAGCAGCCTGGTCCTCTTTCATCTCTCCGAGGATGAACTACGGGAGGAGAATAGAGAACAGCCTTCTTCTTTCTGACTGTTTCTTCCTATTTTTACCTTACAAGTTTTTTTTTATGAAGGGAAGGGAACAAAACAAGTTCCATGGCTGTTTTGACATCAGGTGGTCAAAACCTGCAAACTTAAACCTCCCATGATTTAACATGACTCACAGTATGTCAGTTATACTTCAACCAACTAAATAAATAAATAAAATCCCAGAGAGTTTACATTTTGTTTTCTTTTATTCAATATTCCCCTGCACTCGAGGTCTTTGCCAAGTGTTCTGCTGTTAGAACACCTGCCTCCTTTTGGCTGAGGTTCACAAGCTGTGCTCGTCGGAGTTGAGGGGTCAGCGCGCTGGCTCCGGGTGTTCTGAGCTTCTTACACATTTGCTTGTCACTAGGTTGTAAGCTTGCTGCCCACAGGGAGTCTATCTTCTACCTCCTTGGTAAACGACTCTACATACCGTAGTACAGGATATCAACTGCGTGATTTCAAGAGCCCCTCAGATATGTGTGCAAATGTGGTTCAGGCTATAGTTTCCATTAGTACCATATTGGGTGTAGTTACCATTTCATTAATATGGGTTTTTAATAAAGTTGAATATATCTACTTAACAACAAAAAGAGATGCTGTTGTAGACATGTCTGTAAAAATATTAACATTGGCCTGTTTTCTGTGACATTTCATACATGTGAGTACTTTTTGTTCCAAGTTTTACTGAACCTGACAAAATACGGACACATAAAGATGTTGGTATTTTTATTTCTGAAATTACTCATCTGTACTAAAGTGACAAGAACGGACATTTATATTTAAGGAAACACAATTCCATCTGTAGTAAATTGGCAAGAATGGACATTTATATTTAAGGAAACACACCCAACACTGTCTTTAAGTTTATTAGCTTATTAATCAGAGTCATAATGAATGACCAGTAAGAAACAATTTACAATGCAAGGGAAATAACAGCTTCACTTTCTGAGTGACATCAGAGCAGGTGGTTCCAGGAGAATGCCTGTGGAGTGGTCTTTCCAGCCTCTGCAGTGATCACTAAGTCTTGTGAAATTCCTGATGAGTTAGTCTAAATAACTAGGAAAGCTATTATTTGTCCATAAGATAATCCAACTTAATTATAGCCACAACTCAATAATTTATTCACTACCTTTTTATGCATTAGGACATTGTCTCAAAAAAAAAACCCAACACTTAAAATTCTAATTACTAGGCTTACTACAAATCTGTCTTCATCTTTGATATTATCACAAGCTGCATTCTCACAGTTACACCAACACACCACCAGACCCCCTCCTTTATAATCGCTAGTTTGCAGAGTCCCTATTATTGTTCACAGCATGTGCTGTTATATACTGGAAAATTCTTAAGAGGCAGTTGATACAGAGGTTAAGATGCAAGCCCTGGGCTCTGGATTGAGGCAGGGCCTGATGCAAATCTCAGCCCTGCAATTTGTTGTCTGTGTGAGCCTTGGTAAATTAATCACTGTGAGGGGCAGTTTACTCCATGGTATAATTCAGATAATAATAGCTCTTGTATAACAGCACGGTTATAAGCATTAAGTGAGATAACGTCTATAAAATTAGGACTTAACATAGTGCCTGGTGTATAATTTTAAATGCTTAATAAATGTTACCTATAATTAGATCACAAAATGAAAATTGGAGGAAAAATGGGGAATAATCATGAGCTGAAACATACTTTTAAACCTACAATCTATGGTTCTTAACATAAAATATTTAACTTAATATTTGACCAATTAATATGACTTTTCTCTCTCATACTGTATATACTTAGACTTTAGAAGACAGTCTTTTATAATTACTATAAAATTCTGTTGGAAATGATAATTTTTTAAGATAAAATACATGCTGAATGGCATTTTTATTTTATTGTAAAAACGTTTCATCTCTACAAAATAAAACACCCACTTAGCTCTTTCCAAGAGTTAGGAAATTCAGTGAAATAGAAATACTTGCTTTTAGAGATAAATGTTGGCAAAGGTGTAGAGTTGTGCATGTTGGTGGGGGTGTAAATTGGTGCAGCCAGTGGAAAACAGTATGGAAGCTTCTCAAAAAATTAAAAAGAGAACTACGATATAATCCAGCCATGCCACATCTGGGTGTATGTCCAGCGAGTTGACGTCAGGATCCCGTAGTAGTTTAGTGAACGTCCTCTCTTTCCCTCTGCACTTCCCTTCAAGGCATCTACGATTCCCTGCTGCTCCCGATTTAATGAACTCCTTCCTCACCGGCACTCATCTGACCTGCTTGAGAATTCTTTCTCCTTCAAAGACAAGAACCCTCCCCACTCCAGGCTGAGGTTTCATCTAGTCCGCAGGGAGAGACCTTCCCAGATGCAGCTGCCTGGCAACACAAGTAGAAACTTAAAATCTTGCAGCAGCTGAGAGACTACAACTAGAGAAAATTACTTCTTTCAGATAAAATTCAAAATATTTCTTCCCTCTCCCAACATTACCTCCTACTTTTTTATTTCCTATCACAATATAAAACTCATAATTTATATCATAAGTTACCTCAAAATGAAGTGCTTAAAATAATTTCATGTTGTAAAGCTAATATTACCTGGCTAGACTATATTGAAACCATGACCTACAATTGTTATTTATTCACCTTGGGGAAGGAGGAAAAAAAGTTGTGTTTACTCTGAATTTATTAAAGCTTTTATTTTCTAATATCTAAAACATTACAATTTGGGTAGGAGGAAAAATAAATCCTTTTATTGTGAGTCTAGTACTTGTTTATTTTCCTATGAGTTGGTGATTAAAGTGACATTTAAGGACATAGAGAAAGGGGATGATGACGTAACCTACCACACGGAGCCCCGGAAACATGCCCAGTTCGCTTTGTAAGATCCACCATTTGGAAGGAGAGTGCAACTCCAGGGGGAGTTAAAGCCTGACTCCAATGTACACAAAAAGGGGATTTTCAGCATCTCCTCACATTGCTGCATATTTTTAGAGATTATTGCCATCCTCACTGAGTGTGAGAGTGGCCTATAAATAGGATCAGGTGAGGTGTTAATGCCCCTGACACATCTGATCTGCTGACCTGAGGTGAAATGAAAATATAATTTCTTAACACAGACTGTGCTTTCAAAATGCAGAGATGGAATATTTGCTTTGTCAGGTCTCTGATTTTGTCTTCTATGTGTGGTGGCATCATGCCTATTGAGTATGCAGATCTGACGGCCATTAAATAAGAAAGAAGACAGCTTTTTATTATTTATTTTTAGCCAGAACATACAATACATGAAATCTGTGGGTTGCAGACAGGGTTTCTATGGAAACTGTTCTATATGAAAGAATGCCTGACTAGGCTGGCAGCAACGTTTGCAAATCCCACTATCCTAACTTGTAAGGTAACATGCATAGTAAACATATTTTGTCTATCCTCTCCCTACCCTGCAAATCTAAGGTCAACAAAAATGATGCATCTGTGTCTCAATGCATTTTTACAGATTTTAAGGGGACTTTAAGTTTTGCCTTTGGTTTTTCTAGTTTTGTTTCCATCAAGTTAAACTTGAGTATAGATTTTTTGAACCCACAGTTGTTGAGGTCTTCCAAGAATCAAGAACCACAATCTCTAGGGATTTATCTGTACTTAGAAAATATATTAAAGGCCTACTAAAAACTGATAGAGCTGCCTGGGTTTATTTCTCCCTCCTACCATAACTAGAAATTGTGTTTCTTTTCACGTAAGTTAAAGCCCAGAATCGCTTTTGAAAGACTCCTTGGGAATTTCCTTATCTAAATGCATCTTGCAAAAAGTCCCCATTTTTGTAGATTTTGGGATATGACTCTGGCTATTGCATACTTACTCTTTGTTGTTTTTTTCAAAGTGACAAGTGCTGAATGTATTCTTCCAAAAACAAAGCTGAAAGATTGGTTTGATGTTAAATAAATTGATGAATATCAGTGTCAAAGGTGGGAGCAAAGGGTAAATTTCTTTGGTCATTGCCAACCTATTTAAAATGCCTAAATTTAGAGAGCTACCCCTAGAAAATTGGAAAATAGGTTAATTCTCAACGTTAACCACCACTATTCCCTTCTCATTTCTCAGCTTAAAGTAAAAGTATTATTCAGTCCTATCGTTTTCTATTTTGTTTTGTTTTGTATCAGGTGTCTGAGACTTGAATGACTGGAATCATGGCACTGTCATCAGCTGAAGAGTAGACGTTTCCAGCAGAGCAAGGTAGGAGTGAAGTTTAGAAATCAGTTTGGGGGACATGTTAAGATAGGTGTTAGTAATCTACGTAAAGATGTCAGATAGTCTGTGGATTTCTGAGTCTAAAAGAAGTTTGAAAAAGAGATGAGTATACGTAGAAAACAGAGGTGCACAAGCACAGAGCCCTATGGTACTCTTAAAAAAGAACAAACCAGACAAAGAGTCAGAGAAGCAAAGTCACCTCACTGCGTAACTCCAGGAGAGACCATTTATATTTTTGTCTACTTAAATGTCATCTCTTGGAATTATTCGATAAATAGGTGGCCCATTTGAGAAAGCATGACCAGTGAGGGAGAATGAATCAGAGACTGATATCCTAGAAGCCAAGTGGAAAACTTTTCAGAGTAGAGAATCATTAACCATGAATGGGAGTTAAGTATGATGAAGGCTGAGATTAGACCACCAGAGTTGCACTTTAGAGTCACTGATGACTTTAACAAGAGCAGTTTCCACTGATCAGCAGGGCAAAAGTCTGATTAGAATAAAGAGAAAATAGGAGAAGAGGAACTGGAGACTGGGATTATGCATCATTTTTAAAGTAGGTGTTTTGTTTGTTTTGGTTTGTTTTGTTTTTCGAAAGAGAGCAGAGAAATAGTTAAGTGGGCCAAAAGAATTATTTCTTTTTTTAACTATAGGATGAGAGAAATAATAGCAATGTTTCCAGCAATGGAAAAGCAAGACGAGAGGGAAGAATTGCCGGAGCGATGCCGTTCAGTGAGCACACAGAGCGCAAATGAGGTGCTAGGCTTTAAATTAAAGCGCTATCTACAGAATGCAGAATACGGGAATGAAGTAGCTCCCCAGGTGGGCACGACGACGGGAGTCTCCGTGATGTCACACACCGGGCGCTCTGGAAGCAAAACTGAGACGAAATTTAGAGAGCTGAGCATTTGTTAGGGATCAACACCTACAGAAGGGAGAGGGAGGAAACGGCATTGGGTGGAAGAATAATTCAAACTACAATGCATGCCTGACAAAGCCTTAACTCCAAGGAGAGCTCTGGATTTGTCCCTCAGGGCCTCTCTGCCACCCCCACCCAATTCCCCCCAAACAGACATTGGATTTCGGCTTCCTCTGGAAGGGTGCACTTGTGGGCTCTTGCTGGACAAGGTGGACCCTGAAGGAGCTGATTGCAGGAGGGACTGTGCTGACAGCTCTCCCCACAGCTGGGGCAATGGCTGCCTCCTTAGAGGGAGATGTGGAATGTCCACCAAGGAGGATCATTTCCATTTTCTCAGTACAAAGAGGCGAGAGAAATTGATATTGGGGAATGAGGAAGGACAGTGAAATTGGGGTCAGGGAAGTAGAGGGTTTGAAGATAGAGGACAGGTGTCAGATTGTCACTGGGGTAAATTATCAGTGAATAGATTAGGGAAATTGCAATGTATTTCCAGGCACCTTTAAAGATCCATTTTAGTTTAAGTAGTTAAAAATTTCAAGTGATCCCGGAGAGCACGGGAGTTGGGTTTTCTCTAATCATATTCAACTACAGGTGTAGATGCAGGAACAGAGCAAGAGGAAGAATTCAGAAACCAGTTAAAAGGGACCAGATCATTGAGAGACTTGCAAGCTATTTTAGTACCTTGTCTTTTTAATGTGAATGAAATGAGAAGGCATTTCAGTGTTTATTTTTATTTATTTATTTTTTTAACAATTTATTTTATTTTAGTATCATTAACCTACAATTACATGAGCAATATTGTGATGATTAAATTACCCCCTTCATCAGGTCCCCCCCACCAACCCTATTACAGTCACTGTCCATCAGCGTAGTGAGATGAGAATCACTACTTGTCTTCTCTGAGCTGTACAGTCCCCCCCGTGCCCCCCACCCTATCTCTGCCAATCGTAATGCCCCTTTTACCCTCTTATCTCTCCCTTCCCACCCATCTCCCCAGTCCCTTTCCCTTTGGTAACTGTTAGTCCATTCGTGGGTTCTGTGAGTCTGCTACTGTTTTGTTCCTTCATTTTTTTTTTTTCTTTGTTCTTATACTCCACATATGAGTGAGATCATTTGGTACTTGTCTTTTTCGGCCTGGCTTATTTCACTGAGCATAATACCCTCCAGCTCCATCCATGTTGTTGCAAATGGTAGGATTTGTTTTTTTCTTATGGCTGCGTAATATTCCATTGTGTATATGTACCACATCTTCTTAATCCATTCATCTACTGATGGGCACTTAGGTTGCTTCCATTTCTTGGCTATTGTAAATAGTGCTGCAATAAACATAGGGGTGCATCTGTCTTTCTCAAACTGGGCTGCTGCATTCTTGGGGTAAATTCCTAAGAGTGGGATTCCTGGGTCGTATGGTATTTCTATTTTCAGTTTTTTGAGGAACCTCCATACTGTTCTCCACAATGGTTGAACTAATTTGCATTCCCACCAGCAATGTAGGAGGGTTTCCCTCTCTCCACATCCTCGCCAACATTTGTTGTTGTTTGTGTTTTGGATGTTGGCCATCCTCACTGGTGTGAGGTGATATCTCATTGT